>VZTO01007947.1:0-130143 GCA_013400615.1 Syrrhaptes paradoxus | reverse complement strand
CTGCAGTTTAGTATTTCTCTAACTCACAAATACAAGTAAGCAGTTTCCTTTTCTCTACCTTCTAGTCCAGCGCGTTGTGTAATATTCTGAGGTTGAAAAGAAGAGTGGATTTTATAGCCCATAAAATTGTTATTCTTAGTAATGGCTTGTGGTTTATCTATTTAAAATAATGTTTCACAGCAAAGATGCTTCAAGCTAGAGTTTAAGCTTCATACCATATCACGCCTAAAAACCTTTTGTATGTGTTATTTTATATAAATGAGACTTTGAATCCTGAGTGCCATCTTTATCATATCTTGGAGGAATTTGACAGCTAGCTTTCATGTTTGGCAAGCCAGGGATACATGTTAAAATTTGCCAGATACTGGAAGTGCTCCAACATTTGAAACAAGACAGTGTCTTTTCTTACAGTGGTATATAACAGGGACACTGATAAAATTTCAAATCGTGAACATTTTTCATCTGTAAATGATGAATACTTTTACCTAAAACTGAACATAGCAGAGCATTGCTTAAAGGGCTCGTCCTTGTATTATGTGGACGATTGCTAGGCAGGCTTGTATTATTTTTTTTTGTAAAAACCATGGAATAAGCAATTAATCCTAAATGTCCTTTTTTCTTAACATAGTGTAATATTTGTCCAAGAAATATAATCACTGTAGAAAACTTGTACTCAGAATTTATTCTGTCATGTCTAGATATTTTTTTGCATAATATCAGTTACTTACTTTTGAAATACCACTACTAATTGAGCATAAGTATGGGTAATGTTATTTAAGTAAGCTAAAAGTAGAGTATAAAAATTTTTCAGATTTTACTTAGTATACATTATTTTGGTTGGGGAGCTTACCAGAAAGATCGGTGGGGCCTTGTTCTTTAAGAAGTTAAGCTCTCCAAGTTGCTTAGCTCATGGAAATGTCTCTCCTAATCTAGTTTGACCTCCTATGCATTTCACTGAAGTTTTGAAAGCTGTGCACCACTCTGCTTTACTGTGCTGCTTGGGGATTTATGTATTTGGGCTATAATTAGAATGTGAAATTCTAACTGATAGCATAGCAAAATGTAATTGAAAATGTGTCTGGGGTACTGAAAGGAGCAGTATTAGGGCTAAACTTAAGTAGCCTCCTAGCTCAAAGAAAAGGAAAACAGCTTCGTAATGAAACTTGCAGATGCTTCAGTGGTTGAAGTTGAGAACATTAGCAGAGCCTGAGGAAAATTTACTGAATTTGTAAACATTACATAAAATAGTCCAGTACATCTAACTATGAAAAAATAAATTAAATCCTACAGAAATAATGTTGGTGAGCTTCAAACACAAAGCACTGTTGAATTAATGAGTTGAATTATATGGCTTTTCTCCAACTGTTCGCTTTTGCTGTGTACGCTGCACTTAGGATTCCCTCCTGCTTGTATTTTAGACAGTGGGGAGTTCATATACCCACCGCTGCAGGGTCAAGCTCCGAGTTTGCAGAATGTGTTACTGCAGAGAAAAAAATTATGATACTTCTGAAGCCAAACTCACCTGCAGGAAGTAGCTTTCAGTGACCAAGAGTACTCCTCAGATACTTGAATATGTTTTATACACAGTAGGGGAGAAATGATTCTATATAAAGGATGATACACTGTAGTAATGTTTAGGGTGATGAACAAGAAATAATTTGTGTTGCAAAAGAAGAAAAATCCAACCTGGTTTTAAGTTCAACTTCTGCCAACAGAATGTAACAGGAGGCAAATAATAAAGCAGTTGTCATGCTTTCAGCATGACTTTTTGCTGTATGTGGGGTCTGTAGTGGTACATGCAGTTGTTCTCACCAGCTGTGGGAAGGGAGCTGAACTGCATCGAAGGAAGATGCCCTTTTTTCTCTCACTGATGTTTCACATAATAAGAATGAAAACTGGGTGGGAGTCTGGTGCTGTGACTACTGTAGTTGTCCTTCGTTTTGTGAGTATCTCAGAAAGAAAGGCGTGGCTTTTCAAGTGGGATTATCAGTGGTGGCTGAGGCAATGGTTTGCTGCTGCCAGACAGGACATGCTGTTCCTTCTGCCTGCTTTGTATCTGTGGTGCTCAGCCCGTACACTGCTAAACCAGCTTCTTCCTGCTGCAACTGAAAATGAATCCAGCTAAAATAAGTTAAATAAAGGATGGCCAAGGAGAATTGTCTGTCATTTTAGTGAAGAACAAATGACTTATTGCAGGCTTGAGTGGATATCAGAATTGGTGTAAGGGTGGTCTCTAGGATCCTGCAGTTTCTGTGGCAGTGAGTTGTTCCTGTCAGTCAGCTTGTCAAACTGCACCCACAGAGATGTCAGCGGTTCATAAAACGTGGGGAAAACCTGAAATCATGGGTCTCTGTAATCATCTTCAGAGACAGAATTTAAGACTGGTCCTTTCAGCTATCCTTGGGTCTCAGTTTGGGGAATGGTTTTTCTTTGTGCCTGAAGATGGATAGGAAGGGCACTATTTTGGGCTTTTCTATTTTATTGGTATGAGGTTGCAACGTCACGATCTCTTGGCTCAGTGATTTTATTGTTATTCCCATCACAGATGACAGAGTGATGCTCAGTCCTGTCCCTCCTGCAAAGAGCTGTGTGAGAGCTTGGTGACTGCATTTGTGGGTGAGGAGCCTTTGGAATTTGGTGCAAGTGGCAACGATGTCCTCTCCACTATTGTATGGGAGCTCTCTAGAGCATCAGGAGTTTAGTTGGTTGTCCTTTTGATAACCATGCTGTACCTGCCTACTGGAGCAGCGGTAATATTTGGCAGTATTAGTGGAGCCTCTTCCATTACTGAGGAATACTTAACACTTTTTTAAATTACAATTTTTTATCAAGTATTCCATGCTCTGACTGCAACAGCAGAAGCAGAACTAGTGACTGGTTTTGACTGAAAGGTTTGCCTTTTCTAAGAAAAATCACTTTTCATTTCAATCTTAGTTAAATTATGGAAGTGTTTTTCCTCATGATTTGGGTTGAAACACCAACAAAAATCTTGTTCGGCCAGCTCCAATAGTAAGTGCAAAAATAGAGCTGTTAACATGATACATAGTAGTAACGTTGATAGTAACAACCATTTCCTTTTTGTGTAATATTACAAGAAACCCAACACTGAAAATGTTTTGAATGAACTGACACTTTTTTGCACTTCATGACACTTTTCACACATGAGGTCATCCAACTTTTTTGCTTTTAAGACAGAAAAATATTATTTCCTGAAGTGACAATGAACGTAATAAAGTTCTCTACAGTTTTGCCAGTGCTGGTAAGGAGCCCAGATCACTAATACCAAAAGTTTTGGCTTTTTAACCAGGCTCACTGAATCGGGGCACAAAACATGCTGATTGTGCTCTTTTAACCATTAGCAACACATCCTTTCAGAGTTGGATATAAAAAAGAGGATCTTTCATGGGGAGGAGGACAGTTGGGGGTTGTCACTTCATCTCTGGTAGCAGTAATCTGTGTTTGTTAGTTCAGAGTTTCAGGTTTCCAGATCTGCTGATGACCAGTGTAAGTCTGTGTGAGAGAAGCTGCGTGCAGCTGGGCTGGAACAAGGGGGTGACTTGATACCACACTGTGGAGACTCAGCAGGTTTAAAGCGCCTGCATTTCATGCTTCTCTGTTGCATTTTGTAGGAGGAAGCTTATGCTAAGATAATTACACTGTGGTGGTTGGATATAATCTTTGCTCCTCATGGATCATACAATAAATAACTTTGTTGTATTTTGTACTCTTCGGTGTCTGTATTATTGCTTTCAGTAAAAGTTGTGTTGAATTGAGGAGAGAAGCTAATTATTTTGTTGTTGCTGTTGTTTTGCAAGAAGACCTTCTTCTGTTCCTTAAATGCTTCTTGCTAAGGCATGATTCTTGTCTTAAATTAGCAAAATGCAGTGCAATTAAAACATACTTTGCATATGTGTGGGGAAGTTCAGGAAAATATTGGGGGCTCTTGGGTCATGTGCTTGAGTGTAGTATTTAAACCTGTCATAGCTAGTCCAGCCGTTCTCATACAATGTTTTCTAAGCTCTGCCATAAGAAAAAAAAATAAAATAAATTGATATTAACAGTCATAATATTTGCATTTTCAATTTTATGGAGTGGAACAAAAGCATTTTAAAACTTCTGGGTCATTCTGCAATATCAAGATGACCACAGCTGTCTGGAACACTTGTGTAGTGACTTTGCATTTCACACAACTATATTGTTGTGTTTGCTTGATTCTTTTAGAAAAAGATTTCATACCTGCATTGGTTCCTCATAACTACTTTGCCCTGTTTTCTGACAATAGTCAGCACTTTTCTCTCATCAGTTATTTAATCCAGTCTAATATCAAAGCTGCACAATCTCAGTTACTGAAGGCACAATACAGTGCCTTGGCAAACGTGTTGGAACAATTTCCAGTAATTTTGGCTAAGTCTTAGAGGAAGTGGAAAGAAATACAAATTAACTGAAAAGGCTGCACGTTTCCTTTAGATGATCTGGAAAATAAGACTTAACGTCAGAAGCTGATTGCAGTGAGCATCAAATAGCAAAACTTTGAAGTTATTTCTCCCGCTTGTTGTAGTTAAGAAAACTTAATGTTCTATATTTATTAACCTCAACTGAAAAAAACTCCGACTTTTATTCTGAACAAGCTTGTGTATTACAGCAGAGAAATAAAACTCTCTTCATGTTACACAGAAGTTATTTGGTCTCACTAAGTGGTATTTTTTTTTTCCTCACCCCTTCCATCTTCAGAGTTAATAAAACTGCAGTCTACATGATAATATCTTGGAAATACCTCAGGGAGGGTGAATTATTTACATTAATCGGAGAAATAACAAATTTCAGCACTAGCGAATCTTGAGGGTGGAGTCAGCAGTTGTTTATGGAGTTTGGCTTTCCTGTGTCCCCACGGAGCGATTCCCAGCAGTCATGGCCTTCCTTGTTTTCCCTTGAGCGAGGTCCCGTTATCATGTCTCGCTCTGCAGCCTGTGAGAAAGCTGAGGCTGGGCTGTCTCGCGTAGGCTTCGCCTGGCCGTGTGAACAGATTACAGCATTCCACTTGTTCGTACGAGCCACGGAGCAGAAATGTTTTACTGTTATGTTACTGGGCAATGATAAAGTTGGCAGTCTTTTTATGGTTAGGTCCTCAAAGTGGCAGTTCATGTTTGAGTGATAAGGAGACAGAGCTTTGGATATCAGACCCAGACTTTTTATCTGTACCAGTGAACCGTGGTTTAAATCCTTCCACAATGACAGGAACCCCATCTGGAGTGAAGGTTTCCAGAATCTTGAACGGGAGATACTGAGGCATTTTCCTTCCTCATGAGTCAAAGCAGAGTTAACCCCATTGTTATCAAAAATAAAAATAACCGGTCACCAAGAGGAAGGATGCATTTTTATATTTAACTAAATCCCTTCCTTTACGTTAGAACTTTGTGTATAATTTTCAGACAGCTCCGGGAGGATGAATTGGCAGCATTACGCTTAAAAGCTTTCACTTGATTGTTTCAGAATATTGAAAGGAGCACTAATGAAACTCCCATACTGCAGTACTTAAAATTGCTCTAATATTTTTCTCAAAGGAGTTGAACTAGACTGTATGTGTATTTCTCTCAAGATCTTTCTTTGTATTATCTAAGCACAGCTTCTAATCATGTCCTGGGCACTGTATGCATGTTGACGGGGAGCACCATGTAAAGACATATTTGGATTCTATATATAGGATTCTGGGGGTTGCAAGGGTTAAGTGTAATCCAGATTATACAGTGTTAACATTTTCCCTACTGATATCAAAGTGCAGAAGACTGGCAGGCTGACTTGTTAGGGAAGGGCTGGGAGAGGGATAACAGGCTGCGACCTTGAGAGGCCGAGCAGCCGGCCCTTGTATGGCCAAGTCCATATACGTGTCCAGCTGATTGGTTAGAGGAGCAGGGTCGGCGCGGTGACAGGTGTCGGAGGAAGCTCCACCTGTTTTCCCCATATGCTGATTTAGTGATTACATTTTTGTGGGAGTTCCAGATACTGTGTGGGATACGCAGAGCGAGCCAAGAAACTTGAGAAGGAATTATAGCTTATGGTGACCTGTGATATTAAAGAATTTCAGACAGCGTAATTGAATTTTCAAGTAGTGCTTTAAAACTGAAGTAGAAGTAGGCAGCATTTTGCATATGTATGAATAGTGAGAGAGCCTTGTGTGCTTTTTATTGTACTAAAAATTAGTAGATAGCATTTTTTTAGGAAAAAATGAATATTATAAACTATAGCATAAGGGGTTTTTAAAAATCCGAAAGTGTTGTGGAAACACAGCTTTTATAGGAAAACAAATGCAATTTCTTTATGGTGCTGGGAATGTCAGCACACAGATTTCAGATCTGGAGGGATTCTAGTGTAAAATTCATAGAATATAGTTAATTTCTTACAAAAAGAAAACACAACTCCCCTCATGCCTGTGTAGTCCTACAGCTGCTTTGTGTACTAATGTGTACCTGTTTAAAAAAGTGTGTTTCTTTCCTTTTGAAACTTTTTAAAAACATTAAAGATTTTTCCAGAGGTAGCATTTTAAATCTTGTTTTGTTGTAAATGAGAACTTGCAAAGAAAGGTTTCTGATTATGTAATAGAATGAAAAAGAAAGACAACAAGGAATACAAATATCTTTTAAAATTTGGTCACAAGACCTGTAGTTTCATATCCTTTCCTGCAGTAGCTGATTTGTAATGCCTAGATTGTAGACAAGTCTGGGTTTTTTTCCAGGGGATGTTGATGAGAGTTCTCCATCAGAAAACAGGAAGTAGCCCAATAAAGCAGTTGCATCCAGTTAGTCTAAAAGAGTCTGAAAAAAGCTTATATTTAGCAAACTAAGTCATTTTAGAGAGGCATTGTGTAATTTATTTTTATATTTTTTTGCAGTTCTTGTTATCATGCAGGATGGCAGAAGTACCGGAAAATCCTGCCTTTATAAACTACTGAGACCAAGCATTACATTTATTAATGTACTGCAGTTGAATTCGATCAAAAATTTTAGCCACTGTGTTTCTCAGAGTTTAACTGTATACTCTTTAAAATATGAATATTAAATTTGGGATGTTAAAATCAATTTATTAAGGATCCAGTAAGCTGGCTTTTAATTACCAGTGATGACATTAACTCCTTTTCCATAGGCTTGAGTGTTCCTTTTATGTCGGGCAACTTTACTCCATCAGCTAATATCTAAAAGCGGTTTTGCATGGAACACTGGAGAGATGAAGTGGGTGTAGGTTAAAGTTACCCATGAGATGGCTCCTGGGAGTGCTATCCATCTGTGCCTCTGAATGAACCTTTTCTTTGTGTATTATGCCACTATTTTGAAAGACTAAGCCTGTCTGTTGAACAATGAGTTTTGTCTGTGAAAATTTCATGTAGTTTCAGTGGCTCTGAATGATTCAGTAGTATACAAAACTTCTTGGCAAGTTAGTATGATTTGTATGTGAATTTTCCAATTGTATTTCAGACCTTAAGAAAGAAAGGCCTTAATGGTTGTGAGAGCCCTGATGCTGACGATTACTTTGAGCACAGTCCACTATCGGAGGACAGATTCAGCAAACTAAATGAAGATAGTGATTTTATTTTCAAGCGAGGCCCTGTAAGTACTTTTATTTTATCTCTACTTTTTATTTGTTGATCCTTTTTATTAACTTCATTATTTAGGCTCTGAACAAGAAGGAACACAGAGGGTGCGACAGCCCGGACCCTGATACTTCATATGTGCTCACGCCACATACAGAAGAAAAATATAAAAAAATTAATGAAGAGTTTGATAATATGATGCGGAATCATAAAATCGCAGTGAGTACTAAAGTATGGTTTGTGCTTCTATTAAGTGCATGAGATTTTTCACAATGTTTGTTTACCACTGAAGACCACTGCAAAGACAAGTGGATGTAATGGTTTGAGAAGGGAATATATATTTTTGAGGGAAAATGAGGTGCTGATACTTGATCTTGTTAAAATACATTTTATCTTAAAGAAGAAGAAGATTTATCTCTAGCTTCTCTTTTGCACTCACAGTTTTTCATACCTTGTGAACATGAAGTAACATTTCTAAATTTCAGGAGCCTGGCTGCATTGCCTAATCCTACCTAAAATATTTTTATAAAGATAGACTTTGCCGTGGGATGTAGAATAGTATATTTACATCTTGCAGCTCTTTATCTGTCTGTTAATCAAGACTTTACAATATGTTACAAACAGGCAAATAGAATTGGTTTAATTTTGTCATCAAATCAGTGGAATTTTACTTTGCTGAGGACTGGATGTAGAAAGGTATTTAGATGTTAAAAGCTAAAGACACTAGTGCACTGTGGGAGCCTGAAAAGATTGGCAGATTACTCCTATTGAAATCCCAACAGATACTTCCATGGACACTGAAAGATCTTTGAAAATTTTGTTCCAAGTGCTTAATCCATTTGTAGCCATAAGTCAGTTAATTGCTTTGGAAAGGTATGATCTCCTATCCCATAGTGTGATCAGAGGATCGTTTTTCATTTTAGTGTTATCTGTTTCAAAAATGAAATTGCCATTGTCTGAACCCCATGTATTTACTGGATGCGTTGTTCATGTTCTTCTTGGTTTCATATATCCCCTTCAATTTTGGGGTCTAAGGCAAAAAGAAGATTTAGTGGAGAAAGGACTCTTGGAAGAGAATTATTGGGCTCCAGAGCTCGTGGAGTTTGGGGATAACAGTAGTGTAACTTTTGCATGTTTTCATGGAGGTGTACATGATGACATTTGATTTCCATCTACAAAAAACAACTAGTGTTGAGTATTACAGGGGAAGTATTTTCTAAGAAAACCAATACAGGACTCTGCCAGAGCCTTCGAATTTTTTAACATTGAGAATCTTGTAGCAGTTAAAATAAATGGACTGGCCAGGTTAACCAGCACAGACCCTGGGGTGATTGAGCAGTGTGTCCCCAGATGACTTGCTGATACTAGAGATCGTTTATTGTTCAAAGCAATAAGGCCTGGGGACTTAACAGCACACTGACAGTCATGACACCCAGCATCACTCCTTTTAAGCAAGTTCTTTACACTCGAACGAAGCCAGTGTCTTTTGTTCCTGCTTTGTTTTGAAGCTTTTGATATCCAGCATTTCCGTGCTGAGACATCATCTTCAGGCCTCATCTCTCAGTGTGATACAGCTAAATTGCTCTCTCTTGATTTTCTATCGTCTTCATAAACAGTCTAGATTGTCCGTGTGGACATCAGTGTAAATAAAAAAGGCAACATTATTTTTTAGCTCTGTAGCTCTGTATTTGCAACTTTAATTGGGCCTGTTATGGTTCTATTTCCAGTGCTTACGGGTCTGTGTAAGAACATAGTTTCTTTTGTTCTAGTGCACTCGTTACTGTCAAAGGATAGGAATGAGGCAAAGCATGAAGAATTCGGTCATAACCAAATGAGTACCATAGATGGGCAGAGGCAGCCTTTCTTGTAAGGTGTGAGGGGAAGCAGTCGTTTACTAGTTCTGTATTCAGAAACCTGCAGAAATAATGTTCCAACGGTTATCTTCTGTGCATTGGTTTAAGCATACTTCAGGTATTTCAAGTTTAGTTTGAGTTACTCGACAGCATGCCGTTTAAAAAAAAAACAAACATTTTTTTGTAGATATTAAGTAGTTTCTTGAAGTAGTTTTCCCGTGAAAACAAATACCAGTACAGCTTGTCATTTGTTAAGTACTGTGAATGATTTGCTAGCATTACATCACTATACTTCATTACTTTTTCCTTCCATCTGTGCCAAAAATTGATAATTATTCTTAGGAATGCTTCAGTATGGACACTGTCATCGGCTTTTACTAGTAGGAGAGTTTGTTTCTTGTAAAAAATGTATTATGCTCTTTTAATTAGTATAGCTATTGTTGTATTTCTAATATTATCAAATTATCATATAGAAGTATCAGTCTAAGTAAATTTTAAGCTGCATATGGCGGAAGTGCATCTTTTGGAGTATACTTGCTAGGTCACAAATGTTTGCTATCTGCATTTGACCTCTAAATCAAAACTAGTATCTCTCTATCCTGTCAATAAACAGTACCAAATTTTTACCCTTAAATTGTACCTGTTGTGGTTTTGTTTCCAGTAATTAGGAGACTTGTGAAAGAAAATAGTCCCTTTTGTTTCAGAAACTCATCACTGTCAAAGGATAGGAATGAGACAAAGGTCGAAGAAGTTAGTCATAACCAAATGAGTACCATAGATGGGCAGGCATCTAAGCTTTTGATACAAATAGTTGTTGAATAGCAAACATACATCAGAAAAGTAGTTGCCTTTTAAATAATACTGTAGAAATTAGGATTTTAAAAAATGAGATTTGCAAAAAAGCAAGATGGAGTGGTCATTCAAGCTGGGTTTTGTGGAACATACCACAGGATAATGACAATTGAAATGTTTAAATTCAAATTACTGAACTTAGTGTATTTCTGAAGATGTTTACTTTTTTTTAGTCTGTTTCAAAAGAAAGTTTTAGAGATTACTAGTGATATTTTGGCGAGGTTATTAATACAAAATGTTATTACTAACTTTTCCTTTTTTGTATAATAACTGACTTTTATAATGTGCATGTTTGCTTACATTTTGAAGGTGCAACTGTTCATTGATTTGTAGACATGTTTTAGCTTGTCATTGCTTTATAATAATCTGGATTAACTGATACATTTGTTGTATTTCTGAGCTTGCAAATTCATATGAGTATTTTCAGTTGTTTGTATTTGAACTTCCAGTATTTTAGAAATTTATGAGTAATTGTTTTGGAACTGTTTTCTATGATGTGTAAGAGTTTAATACCATACCCTGCAACAAATGGATGTTTTAAAATTGTATGCTCAACAGAGTTCTAAAACTAACATAATTAACTTTTTTCTTTTTTAAACATGGGTGATTCCTGGGAAACTTTAATGTGTATTTTTTGTAATGTGCTATTTCTGCAAACATAATTAATGCTAATGTTTTTGTCTTGTGTCTATTCCTTCTTGTCTTTCCTCCAGCCCGGCTTGCCTGCTCAGAACTTCTCGATGTCGGTTACAGTTCCAGTGTCCAATCCCAACACTTTAACCTACAGTAACCCAGGGAGTTCCCTCGTATCCCCATCACTGGCAGCCAGTTCATCGTTAACGGACACGACCATGCTCTCCCCACCTCAGAACACCCTGCATCGGAACGTGTCACCTGGGGCCCCTCAGAGACCACCGAGTACTGGCAATGCAGGTAAGATTTAAGTACTGTTGTGGTTTCCTTTTATATAGGTTTTTTTGTTTAAAAAAAACCCCACAAACAGTCAAAAGTGACGAGTTCTTAATGGTATTGGTGCATTTTCTTTTTTTTTTTTTTAACACCTTAAGTTTTGAAGTACAAAATGATATGATAGCATAATGAAAGCAAGTTAATTTAATGCTCCGTCTTACTTTTATTAGGTGGAATGCTGGCGACAACTGACCTCACAGTGCCAAATGGAGCTGGTACCAGTCCAGTTGGTAAGTGTGGTATCACGTCTTTGTTGAAAAATGGTATTGTGGTTTTATTTTCACAGTTACTCAACAGCAATTTTTCGTTTTGACTCTTGAAAAAGTGGCTCTGGAAGAACAAAGGTCATCATTTTCTTAGTTGCCATGTAATTGTCAAGTCTTGTAAATTCTTATCGGGCATTTAACTTTTTACTGCCATGGCCTTTCCACTTCAGTAATGTTTGCATTTTTTTATTTTAGTGGTTTTCAGTAGTAGCATGCCGCTCTTGCTTTTGTGTTTCTTTACAGGTGTAATTACAGCACTGCAAAGAGATCTTACATTCACCAGGTTTCTTACTTTGTATGAAGTTCACTGCGCTTACTAAACTCTTACACTAAAGACACCTCAGCTGGCTTCCCAACCTTAGTATTGTATGGATCCAATACTATCCGAACCTGGATGTTTGATACTGGTTGTGGTGCCAAACAAAATTAAGAAAATACAGACTGTATTGTTTGTATTGCCATGTGTATCTTGCTAATTATTTTCTAGCAGTTATACACAGAAAGCAATAAATCTTGGAAGCTCATAGCTTCTGTCTTAATTTTGGAAGATGATCAGGATTTCTTTCAAAAACAAGTAGGAGATCTTGCCAAAAATCAATTTCACAGTATTTTTTGGTCTTCAGTAAAAATATATGATAGCACTTTTTAATTTAAATAATACTTTGTCTTCCCTAAACAAACCTTAGTACTCTGGTGGAGGGCAGGCAGCCATTGAAATTTATCACGCCACAGAAAGACATTCCTTGAGATGTCTTGGTAACTGAAGGTCAGTTTTGGAAATACACATAACTCTCTTCGGTATGTGTTCATAGCAAGGAATTAGAGAAGCAACTGTTGACCTTTCAGTATTTGCCCACTGGCTACTTATTGTGGCAACTAGGAAAAAGTTCTTTAAAGTCAGGCAATTGAATTTATGAATAAAAAGTGCTGCAACTACAAGGCTGAAAGCACAGGATAGACTTTCCACTCTTCAGCCGTTCTTTAGCTATGTGCAGCAAAGATATGAAATATTAAAGCGTGGTTTTCATCAGGTAAGCAAGATTTTAAATGGAGGAAACTTTCTCAGTTGAAAAAAAGATGACTATTTTTAGAAACTGTGGAGGTCAGATGTTAATTTCCATAGCATTTCTCAAGTCAGACTAAATGAGTTTATTATCAAGCCACTTCAGGCCTCTTTTCTAAAATCAGGCTTTAGTAACAGCAGCCTCTGATTTAAGACTAATTCTTTCAATAAGCAAATAAAACAGTTGTTTACAGCACTTGCTATAGAATATTAAACTACAGAAATACCCAGTTACGGCAGCTTGGTGAACATATTTCCTGCAGTAAAATGTTTTCCTTCTTGCATTTATTAATAGTTGATGTGGAAAGTCAAAATGCATCACTTATCTCTTACTTTCCAGAACATTGCACCCAAAATGTTCTACATATACCCACTCATTTCTAGAAATGTTGTTCATGGAAGTAAGAGTTGTGACTGTACAAGAACAGTGGAGCATCTAAAAGAAGTACCCCTAGCGAAACTCAAATACCTAGTTAACACCAGAATGCTAAGCCACAGAGTACCCTAAGTTGCTGGAACTCCATTTTCTACTAGAATATGGCAAGGCTTCTTTTGAATACTGTCAGGTGAATGGTATCCTTCTCCATTGCAACTAAAAATCAAGAAACTATACATAACCAGATGAGTAAATGTGCTGACTTGTCAGTTTGAGCTTGGCAGCTGCCATTGAAGTGTGTGTATCAAGTTAATTATGTCTGCATACAACAATGGTCTTAGTTTCTTGCTACATTTATTGTAGAATTCACTCTTCAAAATATTTTATTCTTTTAGCTTTCCATCTTTTCTTTTAAACGTCTCAGGAATGGAGAATTCTCCTATAGATACGGATGTGGCAGGTCACGTGTCAGTTTTGCAGCTCTCAATTTATAGGAGAGATGTCAGAGTGCTGGCATACCCGTATTCCCAGATATTCTCTTACAGACAAAGGAAAAGCCCAAGTCTTACTCAACATAATGAAGTTTTTGAGCATTTGAGATTTTGTTCTCATTTCACTGAAAGATACTTACACACCTTCATCTCTGAGTAAAAAGCAAATAAAGGTTATCTCACGTAGTTGGGACCCAGTTCAGAAAAAGATGTTGCATAAAAGCCTCGTATTTAGTTCACATGAGCCTTTCTCAAGTCCTGTGTAACTTGTTTGGAATAGATGATTTGCTGTAGCAGTCAATCTGCCAACTTAACAGTTTTTCTGTGGAAAATTACTTTGAGTAAAAATATCTGCATGTTGTAGCAAAGATTGGTAGGTGCTTTTTTTATGTCTGGAACTGAAAATTTTGTGATAATTTTATAATACTGAAAGCTTATTTCACATGCAGCTGTCATAACACTGAAAAAGCATTTTTATTTTTTAATATTTTTAAGATTTTACCCACCATATGAAAAACGCTTGCTGAAATTTTTTTCTTGGCACGTATATCAGTTTTGAGAGGGGAAAAATGTCCAGCATTGCAACAGTGTTTGCTTTTGATCTAATTTATTTTTTCTGTTAATTAAATCAAATGTTTTGGAGGTAGAATTTTTATTATACTGTTGCCCATGGTCAGTGTTAAACCCTGTTCAGGTTATGATGGGCATCTAATATGCTTCAAGAATGTCGTATCACCAGGATGTGTACAACTTGATTCTTTGAAATGGGGCTGAAGGATGTACCCGCTTGAAAAACCGTGTCTGGTGAGCTGTTGGAGCCCTATTAAGAGCCAGTCTAGATCATGTGTCGTCTTTTCTCCTGGCCTCAGGAAGGATTATGCAGAGGTGCAGCTGACAGTTTACATGTCCCTGTAAACTGCTTGTACATTGCCAGAAAGGGATCAAGACAGAGAAATGTGAGAGGCCACACCTGTGTCCCTTTGTCTTGAGGGCTTGCCTGATTGGGAGAGCTTTTTCTACAAGTCTGAGGATGAAAGAATCTCTTAGCTTGTCTTTCACAAGCCTGAGTCAAGGGCTAATATGCTGCAATTCTTAAGAGAACACCAGAAAGCTTCAATTACAAAACAGCTTTCCCTGGTTACCTTTGCATTCATGTTGTTTTGTTCATTAAATGAGAGACACCCCAATGAAAAGTATCCAGCTAACCCTGGAAGAACATACCTCTTGCAGGAATTTTGCTTGAAACTGGACTGATGCTATCTGCCTCTTCCTTAAGAAAACAGACTTTCTTCTCCCTCCCTCACCAGTCTGTATCATCTGCATCAGACCTGGCTTGGCACTGTTGTTGTAGGTGACCACCTTGGGAAAGCAACTGTGAACCTTGAGCTTATTCCTACTGCAGGTTATGTGTCACTGGTGGTGTTTCTAATCTGCTGTACTTTTCTGACTGGAAGTCTCTGTCACAGGTAGTCCTTCACTAGCCAGGGCTCCTCACTTCCTGGCTTGTGTTGAGAGGGGTTTGATTTCAGAATGTATGTTCAGCTGATGCTAAATGCACTGGGCAAAGGGTCTTGCTCTTTGATGTCGGTAGTGTCAGCATAGTGTTTTGCCTTGCTCTGATCTTTAAGATTACTCGGGCAAATACAACAGTCAGTGTTTCAGCCTTCTCCAAGGGAAGTTGGAGGATCCCTAAGGAACACTGAGAGCAGCCTGTTTACTCTTACAGCTTACAAGCTCTCCTCAAGGAGTACTGCAAGTGGACTGCAGACCAGCTGTTCCACAGGGTGCAAGCTGAACCCTTTTGCTTGACGTTGTCAGCACATAACAAAGTTTGATCCATCCATCATCCTCTGATTAAATCAGCTCCTAAGAAATGAGTGGCTGAAATCGGCGTGAAAAAATACGCTGTTAGAAGAAAGCATTTGAGTTGTTCGTTCTGGTTTTTGCTGGGGATTTTTTGTGTTTTTTGTTGGGTTTTGTTTTGGTTTTGAAGTGTAGCAGTCTGTCCTTGGGAACCACGCATCCACGTGTGGTCAGTTAAGCCCCTGAACTACCCTTAGATTTTAGTTGAAATTTCATATATTGTTATGTGTGATCATTATCTTACTATAATTTCTGATTTACTAAGAGGTACAAGACAGTCCTGGTTAGATTTTACCATGTGTATAACAAATTATTAATCTCCCAGCTGGATTAAAGTATTGCAGCATATCTGTGTGTGTGAATTCTCAACATTTATATAATGTCACCTTGCCCAGAATACCACAACACACATCATCAGATGTTCTAAAGGTCTGCTGTCCATTCTTTACCGTTCTTTACGTTGGCTTTGTGTAGGTACATAGAAACCAACAAGTTCAGAAAGCAGAACTCTGATTTCATTATATTATTTAGTTGACAAAAGACCTGAAAGGTATCTAATTGCCACTGATAGTGTTTCACACAAAGATAACGTTTAGGTACAAAAGCAGTACACCTTCATTTTAAGCATTCTGAATAATACTGCTCATCTTGAAGGAAGCCCATTTGAATTCTAAATATTCTTTGAAATTTTCTCTGCTTTTATGTAGCAAAAAAAAATAAATAAATTCCAGCAACATGGGAAATGAGGGATTTTTTAGTTTTATAACATGAGTAAGCNTTGTTTTTTTTTTTCAATTTCCACTTAAAGCTGTCTTACTCAAGGGGAGAAAAAAATTGACTAGCTAATGCACATAGAAATGCTATTGTTGTATTTACTTGAAATAGTTCCCCCCCAAGGTGCTACATGTAAATATTTTTTCTTAAATAGATTTTTATCTGGTCTTCTAGAAGCACAGTGAATCGATGGCTTATTGCAAACACAATTTTCAGTTTACTTCTAATTATGTGACATTTGTTGAGTTGTATGATGTCATTTGAAGCATAAATATTTATTTACTACAATTCTTATTTTTGCTTAATTTTATATTGCTTAGCCGCTTGCCTGCAATTTTTTTCCAAAACGGCATATAACTGTTCAGTTTCTCCAAAGGTGAATCACAAAAAAAGATTAATGGCATCCATGACTATAATTTATTCCTTGAGTAGTAATAAGTACATGGAGTACTTTCCAGCCACGTGTGTTCATTGTTTCGGCTGATATGATTTATATAGTGAAATATGAGTCTGGCTCATGTAATTGAATGCTATGTCTTGGGCTGCAGGACAGTAAATGAGATTAAGCTGTGTTACATTTCTGAATATACAGTTTTTAAAATGGGTAGGTTTTAACATTTGACTTCAGAGAAGTTATTTCACAATAAAACATTTTCCACATAAACAAGAAGTAGGCTAGCGTCCATTGGCAATGTTTGTTATAATAAACCTAATTAAATTATAATTTTAATCTTTGCTTAAAAGGATTCATATAATTGAGAGCTTATCATCCTTGCATTGGTGTCTGTTTTCCAGATAAGTGTTTTGAAAATGGTTTCATAGTCTCTTTTAAAGAATCAGAGTTACATAAAACTCTTCTGATGGAAGTAAAAACAGTAGTCTTATTTGCCACTTCACAGAGGATTTTATGTTCTGTTTCCATTTTTCAGTTTGATAATGGTTTTACACATAAAGTGATTGTCTTTGGGGAGGATCTGTAGTGGGTGGGGTAGATACAATTTCTGTATTATACAAAATAGTAAGTAGAATTTATGGGGTTATTAAAGCCTCACTTTGGCAAACTGCCATATAGTTGCATCATCCTGTAATTGTTATCTTTCTGGCTCCTGACCTTACTCTAAGAAATACCATGCTTTTAGTTATCCTCTCACTCTTAATTTGTAATTTGATTTTCTCATTAGATTATTAGCAGGAAAAAGGGCTTTAAGTTTCGTATTAAAAATGAATATTCTACAGTCTTATTGCAGCCCCAGCGTATGATTCTTCTAATAATCAATATAGATACTTCAGTGTTTGCTAAATGTTCAATGCTTGCTATTTGTAACTAAGGGCTGCTATTGGATTAATACCCATGGTACTGCACAATTAGGACATTTTTTGTTTCTCCCATTCGTAATATTTTTTTTAACACTCATTTTAAGAAATGCTCAGCCTTTTGTTGGAACAAATGTTTCGCCTCTGCCTTGCTGCTGAGTGATATTGAGCAGTGAAGGCGATGGCAAGGACTTTGTTGTTTTTGACAGCACCACTGAAAGCATGAAATGTTTCTGTAGGATTGGCAGAGCCTTGTAATAAGGGCTGCAGGAAATGACTGTATTGGGTGTGGAAGAAAGACACTGTCCAGATTTAACACACGAGCTACCGAAATACTTGAAAACAGAGGACAGGAAATGGTATCATAGGATAGACTGAAATGCTATACAGAACTTCATTGTTTATACAAAGTGTTATTGTTCTGAACTTTAAATTGAACTCGGAACACCACAGCTTTGGCATATGAAAGGTAACGCTGGCAGCCTGGGGATAAAGTGCTGTTTATTATTAGGTTAAAGCCTAGACTGTACTTTTTTTTATCACAGGCAGTTCTTTAAATGTTCTGGCATTTTTGTTGAAAAGGGAAGATTTTGTAACATTTTTTTAGATATAATTTGGTGAAAATTATGCAGCTTTCTAATAATTTTTCCTCCCTTGCCTCTATTTCCAAATCCATTTAATTCTTACTCTGTCCATTGTGCAAGATTTGTCTTGCAATCTGATGCTGTATAGGCTGTATGTAACTAATGTTTACACTCATTTATAATGCATAGGTATTGATGCATAACTGTATTTAACAAAACTGATTCTATGAAAATAGTCCCACAGTTTCAGGAACCTTTGGGGTAGCAGAGAACTTAATTTCTCTTTTTTGTTTGATTGTGTTTTCTGTGTGACCTAGCTGTGGCTAGTTTTCCCCTAGCAGTCGAGAGTAAATTTAGCTCTAGGACGTATTCTCAGCTCCAGCCCAACTCTTTAGCCACTTTAACTATTTTTTATCACTAGCCTAGAAGCATCGCAATAAACTCTGCTGTTTTCTGTTGAGCAATGCAGATGCTTTAATCACAAAATGAGCTTTTGCTGTGGTTTTTAATACAGAAGGAAGAATGCTGACGTGAAAAGCTTTTTCGTCTTTCTGCTGTGTTCCTTCTCTCTCCCATAACTTCAGAGTTAAATGGTAGAATTATCAGAAAATGTATTCCTATACCTCCAGTACAAATGTTTCAGGAAAATACTAAATTAGAATAACTCCTCCTTGCTCTGTTAGTCTTGAAAAACTCGAGGGACAGATCATCCATGTATGGTCAGGCTTTTTGCACAGTAGGAAATCCACAAAGAAAGTAAATCCCGAATTTGACATCCTGGCTTTAAAGTTGTGAATTTACTGCCCATCCATATATGAACAAGAATACTGTGGTTGCAAATTCCTCTAAGTTCTACCTACTTACATTTTTTTTCCCTTAAAAATATGTAGCAATAACTGTGTTTCCAAAAGACCTTTATAAAAAGTCAGTAGAATATCTTCAGGTCAGCTCAAGAGCAGTGTTGTAATTCTTACATTGATCTTTGCTTTTCCATTTCTAAACTGATGAAACAATATGTAGGGTTCCACTTATGGTAGACAGGAAAAAGGAGAAGATTGCATTTGGCAGTTCCTCCACCATGTAGCAAGGATCAGTAGTAACGGAGGAGGCTCCCTTACTAGTGTCCTGGTGAATTCACAGCCAGGTTCTCAACATACACCAGCCCAGTATCTCGGCAGCACCCGTCACCTTCACTGAATGTGCTGCTACTGGTACATGATATTGTTCTTCGTTCTTGCTAAGCTCTTAAAGGCATTAAAATTTTGCTAAAGAAGGTAGAATGTGACACTGACAACTTTCATATTTTAATTGCTTTTAGATTAATATGTACTTAATGTAATAAAATTGGATTGGGCATAGGGACCTTTTCAAATTAGAATAGTAATACAAAATTTATGCCAGTAGGGTGCTACAGGCTATTAGAAGAGAACTTCCCACACAGTGAACTTTGTGTAATGGACTTTTCCCTGAATTGTGACTATAAAGGCTGCTTTCACAACTGCAGTGTTAGTATAAACATAATAATCTTACTATGAATTGTATTTATTTATACACACATACACAGGTTCTGTAGTGTGAACTATAGGCTTCCCTGTTGCAAAGTTCCTCTGGCTTAACAACTTCTTTTCATTTGCAGCTCAATAAGGTGTGTGTGTTTTGGGAATTGTTGCTATAAATATGATAAAATCATTGGAATGTGGCTTCAAATTTTTTTCTGAGAAATATATTTTATTTAACATGATTGGTGCTTTTGCCAGTAAAGGAAAATAGAGCACTAGGCACTTCTCTGTTACACTGTCTTGTTGCATTTTTCTGATCTGTTTGGAGTGTAAACTAAGGCCTGTATCTTCAGTGTATTCAGCTTTTGGAGATTTCAGTGCTGGAGCTAGGACCTGTAGGCTTTGGTTTGTCCAATTCTACTTCAAATGAGTATGAGGAGTGAGGTAGAGAAAGACCGGTGTAAATAAATTGATGGGTATAAATGACGTGTAATATCTGTGTCCAGAGCTTGGGATGACTTTGAAGGGAGAGGATTTCTTCTCCTCATTGTTGCTGAGTATAATAATCAGACAGTATATGTTTTTGAGACTAAAATTAATTTTATTAGAGAATAGATACTGAAGTCCTGTGAATCTTGAAGATATTTGAAGAATACGTTTTGGAAATAGAGACTTCAAGAGCTGATCTGTATTCTCACAGGCAACAGTTCAGTGTAGTCATGTTCCGTGGGGGTGGGGGTGAATTGGGATTGTGCAAAAGCACACACTTTTGTGCAGGCTCAGCCTTGAGGAACTTCAAAGGGCAAAATAAAAAACCACAACAGATGTTATTAGAAATAGGTCTTTGACAATATGCTCTTCTCAGCATTTAAGCTGCCACAGTGTGCCCTTGAGGTGATATTACCTTTACATATCGATCTTCTGGTGAAAGTGGTTTGTTTGGTCGATTGTTCAATACTGCATGTCATGTGAGAAGTTTGTCATTGGAAGCTTTGCAAAAGAAATATCTCGTAATTTGTACATGAGCACCAAAATTTTGCATTGCTACTTCTGTTCGGTCTTACGGGACATTTGTTTTGCCTCTCTCAGGAAATGGGTTTGTGAATTCTCGAGCTTCACCAAGTCTACTCGGAACTACTGGTGGTGGGAATGGCTTGGGCAAAGTCATGCCTACAAAGTCTCCACCTCCACCTGGAGGAGGTAATCTTGGAATGAACAACCGCAAACCAGACCTCCGTGTTGTCATCCCACCCTCCAGCAAGGGTATGATGCCACCATTGGTAAGTTAAAACATTTGCTCTATGACTGACTTTGTAAAAATGAAGTGTTCTGTCCAGGCACACAGGGAGAAACTAGCCTGTCTGCTTGCCATAGGTTACAGTACTAGAAAGGTGTTTGTATTCTGAAATTCACTAATGAAAATCTGAAATTATAAGTTGTTACCATGGGAGAAATTAATTTTTTTTTATTAAATTAAGGTTTTTTTCTAAAGCAATTGAACCTAGATGTGGTTAGAGTGCAATCCTAGGGACATAGATTGGGATTTTGTTGTTTTGATTTGACATCTTGCTGACTTGATGCTGAGAATTTTGTTGGTTGGAGGATGTGGGTTTTAAAAAGGGCTATCCATTATTCTCTGGAGGAACGGCTGATTTTATTGCTGATGTGAACTGCATTAACGTGCCCTAAAGCACATTTTGGACCTGTTTTTCCTGGGTCATAATGGTTGTGGGATGTAAAATGTAGCTTCAGTGGTAATGACGGTCTGACAGACACGTTTGTTTGATGTGGTGTGCTGGAATGCAACCTTGGGTGTCCTATGGTGGACGTCATGTCTTCAGTGAGGACATAAAAGAGTAATGAGGATCAGGCTCGGCCCCTGTGTGTACTTTTCAATCCTACTGTGCAGTTTGGTATGTTGGTAGTAATGCTTGTTCAGCCCAGATTTGGAATAGCACACAAGGTTCGTGTCAGGCATGAGGCAACCACAGCACTGAGACCAGAACAGGTCTTTCAGGAAGAGTTACGCTATTTTTCCTTAGATTTGGTCAGACAAATCCTTTGGTCTTAGTCTTTCACTGTCCTGTCGAAATTTTAAACATCTATATGTACATTTTCTGTTTTGTGTGTATGGAAGAATGAACCATAACCAAGAGGAGGAGAATATAAACAATAAAAGTCTTCTCTGTATAATTCTTACTTGTTTTAAGATACCACAAGCCCTTACACTTGTTACTGGTATTCATGATGAATAATATAAAATTAATCCAAGTAACAAAAGCTATAATTATTCTCAGAGTAATGATTCTTGAAGTTTAAGGTTTTTCTAGGAATACTGAAGTGTAAAAGACATAGGAAACACATTGGCTGATTATTAAAGTGAAAATTAACTTTTAATTAGAAGTAGATACACGAAGAGGGTCTTGTTAATGCACTTGTTCTGATGCTGGTAGCACACAGTACCCATTGACTGGTGTGTTGTTAAGCACAACATAATACTCAGTTTAGGCTTTTGTCTTTTTGAGGAAATTGGAAGGGGATTTCAGAGTAGAGGTGTTGGGATAGTTGTATGTGAACAATATTTTGTTACTGAGCTGGATGTTTATTGCATCAGTCCAGCCAGGAACTGCTGTGCTCCGTATCTGCGTATGTCGTCCATGTGTGGCTGTGTCCTTGTTTTCACCAAGCTCTGGCTGCACTCATTCTGCCAAAGTGTGTGTTCTTCAGTGCGGTATTTTTTTAATTGACCCGAATTACGTAAAGTATTACACTACCTAGTAGTAGTATTCACAGAATCAGGTGGCAAATTCACGTTATTAATTAAATAAAAATCTTAAAGCACAAACATGACTTTTAATTTCATTTTTGAAAGCAATGCTATCTTTAGTAACTGTGTTATCCCTCTTGTTTGCTGAGTACAGTCGGAGGAGGATGAATTGGAGTTGGTGAGTTTGGGCTGCTGTTTGAGAGAGAGCAAGATACTGAAATTATCTTTTACTACAGCTTTTTTAACTGTAGTTTCATTACGTATTTTAAATAATTCCAGTGTTCCCTTGGTAGCAGACAAAAATACATTTGTTTTATCAAACTCAAAACTCAACCAATTCAAGTTGAAAACACTTCCAAAGTCTAGTGCTTTCCATTTGTAAACTTCTATTTTTTTTCCTGAAAATATTTCTGTTTTTCTTGGAGGGAACATTGGAAAAGAGCCTTACAGAGTAACTGTCCATGTGTGTAGGATATTTACTGTGTTTTATGTAAAACATAAATAACCACTTCTCATCCCCTAAATTATTGACGTATTTTTAGAAAGTGGCTTCACTCCTGAACTTCTTCAGATCGTAACACAACCCCTGTATTACTTCTCTTATTTTCAAGGAGATTACATCATTGCTGGTGAGGTCACCTTTTTGGAGTTTAGAATTATTTCATCCTGCGTGAGATTATCAAACCACAGGGGTGTTCCCTGTTTACCAAGAGGAATAGAGAATTGCAAAATGAATAATTCTACCTTTTTCCAGTGGAAAGATATTTTGCTTTTGAAAGGAAGCTCTTGGGATTTGTGGGGTTTTTTCTATTTTTTCCAAAAGGTTTTAACATTTGGCATTCTGTCTGGAAAATAACGTTAAGGCTAAAATAATCCGTAACTTATTTTTAGAGCAATTTGCAAATTGTTTAGCTGCTGTAGCACAAACCATGCAGAAGATGCTGCATCAGTGCAATTGGAGAGATACACGAAGAAGTCTGCCTAGTGCATACATTGGTTTGGTTTTGAACATGGACCTGTTGCTAAGATGAGGCTCTAATTGCATGAAAGCATGGAAAATGTAGTGATTTAGATAAATTGATTGATGAATGCATGCTTTTGGTTGATTTTTACCTTAAACATGGGCAGTCGATTTACAGAAGTAAGGGGGAAATGATTTTCGAAAGTCAGTATTTAAGTTTTTTAGGGCTTTATTGGAATGACTTGACTCCATAAACAGCTGTCTTGCATGCTCTCACCTTTATAGAGGAGTGTCTGGTTTCCAGCGCAGGAAATAGAGCTGTAATTCGATGTAAAAGCACTTCATCAAAGCAGCATTGCAACTGGAATCATGCAAAAGCACTAGAGTAAAGGAATTCCAACCTGCTGGAAGTTGCTGCAATCTCTGCAGTGTGACCAGTGCAGCTGGCTGCAGGCGGCTGGATTTACAGATCCTGTGCGCAGCGTGGGCCCTCTAGTGGTTTTAAAAACTGGGCTGATCCCTTTGGGGAAGAAAGCTCACACAAAGAAAATGTAGTAATGTCTTCTTCAAACAGGGTAAAGAAATACGAAATACACCTGCAGTGCTGGGTCTCTTATTATGCTAATTTCTGATGCTAATCCCAGTGTCCGAATCGTGTCTGCGAACATTCGCTCTGAATGGTTGGAACTGAGCACTGAGTATGAAAACCAGATACGAACGGCAGCATAGCATGAAATAAAGATATTGAATTCTTCCTGTTACTGCTATCATTTGCACTGGTTTAAAAAATAACTTTAAAATTCCTGAAATTTGTCATTAATCTTTGGCTGAATCTCCCAGTATAACAAATATAAGACATATCTCAATATTTATTATATCTATGTATGGCTGAGTGCTCAAGGATTATATTCAGAAATAAATTACCTCTGAAAACCACCTTTATTAGCCACTCAGAAAAAAAAATCCCATGGGGAAATCCTTTGGTCTGGATTGTTTCCCAGTATACTCCTCTTAACTTTTCCATTATACAGTAATCCCAACTTCATAGGCTGCCATCCAAGAAAGCTTTGGAAAAAGGTCAATTCCTGACAGACACAAAAATCTGCTCTAATAACGTATCTTTTTCCCAGATAAACTCGGTCTAGCAGAGATTTTCAGAAGTACGTAAGTGATTTAAAGGGATAAATAGCACAGACAGTCAGTGGGACTTTCTCTGGGCTTTAGAGCTTTGAAATCTGCGTCCTCTGAAGCAGAGCGGGTACATCTGCTGAGCAAATGCCAAAGAGCCTCCAAATTCCTACGGGGCTCAGCGGTGGGTTTTCAACAGCAGTCAGACAAAACAGATCAGAAGGGGGTGGCCTGTTCAAGGCTGTAGCTAATATGGTAGCCGTGATATGGTTTTTATTCTTTAAACTGGAAAGACACAAGCCAAGGGCTGATAATGCTCAATTAATTTTCACAAGTTTGAGCTTAAAATTGAATATAGCGCTGTTTCTGTACCTGCTCATTCTGTTAGTATAAAGGGAATATAGTGCATTTTTAGTACCGCTCGCGCTCTCAAGATCAGAGTGGAGGAAAAGAATTAAGTGCTGCAGATACTGAAATCCTTGTATATCTGTCCGAAATGAGGGAAAAGTAGTAGAAGCTTCAATCTTTTAAAGCCAGGAAATGAAGCTCTACCAAAGAGATGAAAAATTGCTACTTCTGTGGCAAATATTTTTTCAGTGATAGAGACTTGCTGTAAAAACATATTTTGAGCAATTTGAAATCCAGCTCCCCTAATCAGGAATGGTTCTGCGAGATTGTAGACATACAGGGTGTAGAGACTGCTACTACTGTCAGTATTTCGAAGACTTCTGTAGGTAAAACTAAGTATCTCTTGTTTAAAAATAAAAAAGGTAGCATTTCCTGTTCTCAACAGTATCTGGCATGGCTAAATGGTGTTGAGCTACAGATTTTGAAGAAAAATTGATAGTTGCCTCCATGAAGAGCAGGATGTTCTGTGACAGCAGCTTTGCTTTCTGGTGGTATTCACCAGTGTTTAATACAAGGCTTCTGAACAGCAAGTTTGGTTAAAGAGCTTAGTTGGAGTTACAGTTTGCTATAGAATTTCGTTCCAGTATATGGGAAAGAAAGAGTGTTCTTCAAAATCCACCTTGCGCCTCCGGTTAGCTAATCTGTGACAGGCTAGTTTAGTTATTTCTCCTGTCAAAAAGCACAGTTGTTCCTGTGTGAACTCAAATGTCATTTGCTTTGAAACATATCTGCATTATAACAAGTACTCTCTCAGTTTCTCAGGAACCATGGGAACAGCAAGATTATTTTATCACTGAAGCCTTATCAACACAAATTTAGAAGATCTCTGTGTTCCTTTCAGGACAGGTGTAGTCAGCACAGTGTCAAAACTGGCAGCTAAAATTTTGAAAATTGGATAAACAGCTGGGAAGTGGGAGACTCTTTTTCTGGTGGAACTGCCCTCACCATCTGCACTAAAACCCCTTTAAAAGATGAGACTACAAACTCTTAAATCACTTAAGAACTTCTGAGAATTGTTGTGTGTATCCCTAAGAAATCGCCTTTATTTTCATATCCTCCAGCTCTAACACTGTTGAAATCTGCATGCCCGGGAAATGGACCAGTGAGTCTTAATTAATTTTTCATTTCAGTTTGACAAGATCATTTTGTTTGTCTTGACCAAAAGGATGTATTCGCAACTAAAGAATAAAGCAAAGAAACACATTTTAATTGAATGCTATTTTTATATTAGCACTTGATTTTTCCATTTTTCCAACTGATATCACAAGACGTGTTGTTATTTTTAATCATTTCTAGAATACCCAAAGGATAAGTAGTTCTCAGTCTACACAGCCTCTTGCTACCCCTGTGGTGTCTGTGACAACTCCAAGCTTGCCTCCGCAGGGATTGGTGTATTCGGCCATGCCTACTGCCTACAATACTGGTAAGCGTTGTTTTTAATAAGTGGCGTGATTTGTCAGATGTACAAGGCTTTTGTGATTAACAAGCCCAGAAAATTTGCATTTCTGTGACATTTTATTTTCCTCTTCTGTTCACATGAAAGCTCTTATTCATCCAAAATGAGCCTTTAGCTTGTAAAACGTGTAAATGTTGAGACTTCCATCAGGAAGAAGCTTCAGTTAGTCGGGTTGCACGCGGCTGAATGCAGAGAGAGGCACAATGAGATGAGTTGCATATAGCAGAAGTGTTCAAGCTTTCCATGTGAGAGCTGAAATGCCAACGTTGAAGCAATAGTTGATGCTTCAGAACATACTGTCCCTTTCATTCTGTCTGCTCAGCTCCAACAGCAGGAGGGAATCGGGTTCTACTGGGGCTTTCAACTGATGAAAAACCCAGATGTACGAAGTGCAGGCAGGGCCTTCTCTGCAGTAGTTTTATTGAGAGCGAGGTAGGGACTCACGGGAAGGCGTCAATCATCAGCATGTCACTGTTGGGAGTCACTGGTATCTGAAGGACCTTAAAGCTACTTTTTATCCAAGATGGATGAATTTGGTAATACAAGTGATAATTGGTTTGCCAGTTTGGAAAGTAGTTTGTGATCTGGTGCCTCCTTCTTTGTCTCCATACGATAATTTTGACTTCTTATCAAGGTTCCTTGTTACAGACCCTGTTTGTAATCAGTGAAGGAATTTTAGTAATCGTTTCCTTGAAAGGCTGCCGCCTTGGTGGTGTCAGGTTGATTACCATTGGTGTGTGATGCACAGTTTAATTTTCAAATGCACCTGCAGAGAAACTACATTGCAGATAAGTGTCAATACATTTTGTAAGTCAGAGTTAAAATAGCTATTGGTTAAAACTGAAAAGAAAAACAAAGGAAATAATTCCCCACTTCACTGTTCTTTTTAGATGAAGTCTAATTAAGACATTCAAATGTAAGTACTGTAATTTGTTAAAACAGGATTTTCGGAACTGGGAAATGTTTAAGTCTTATTTGGTAGGCTTTCAAATTCTAAAAAAATAAATAATCTTGCTTCTCTGTTCTGCAATGATAGCTCTTAGGAGCAGAGCTGCATGAGAGAGCTTACATTTATAGCTGATCAACTCTGGCTAGACAGAAAGGCCTGAGAGGATTTTGTGCTTTCTGTGATCTGGGAAGATCCACGTCTCCAGTGGAGGAGGTTCCCCAGAAGCGTCTCTTCTCTCGACCTGTGTTGTCTCTGATGGCTCTACACAAGTAGCTGGCAGGTGCAAGATGCTCGGGAACCTGGGAGGCAGTGGAGGGCACGCTAGGAAGGAATTGGATCCCTTTGCTTATGGAGCCACTGTGCTGGGTTTACCTGGCAAGGTTTTTGTAGTGGGGGGGGTTTGGAAGAGGGACCGGGACACACACATGCTGCAGGGGTGGCTTCTGTAAGAACAGATCAGGAGCTGCCCCAACGTCAGCGTGTTTCAGCCGCTCCAAAATGTACCTTCTGCTGCCCAAAGCAACGCTGGTGGCACCTCTCTGGAAATATATTTAAGAAAGGGTAAAAGATGCTGCGCTGGTCTGTTGTCAGTGACCTGATGTTCTTACTGTTGTGCAAAGGTCAGGATAAATCCAAAAAAACCTTCAAGGTTTGTAGAAAACGGCTAAAACCTGAGCAATACAGAAGTGTGGAAGATGGAATGGACAGAGTAGCCACCATAGCCATTCATAATAATTTTCCCAACAAAAAATGTGCAATCTTACAAATTTTCTCCATTTTTTTTTTTACTTTCCAAAGTCTTCACTACAGTTTTTAGTTTAGAGTTGTAGCCATCTTCCAGCCAAACAACTCGCATCTCTGTGTGTTTGTGTCTGTTGGCATTAATGTGCTGGGTAACTGACACTGACCCCTGCAGCCACCTCTGCGCTGGTGTGCCCAGAGGCATGGCCCCGGGCTTGCGTTTGGAGCGGGACTGGTTAGGCAGCAGCAGCAGTAAATATTTATATTGTGGTAGCACCCACTCACGCAAATAACCGCTGCCCTGAGGGGAGTTAAGGGCCAAAGGAATGAATGAAGGAGCAGGTGGGGTTGCAGGAACAGTGTAAGGAGCAGAGTGAAGAGTTGTGCTTGGTGACTTGCTTTGGCTTGGGAGCTTAAGTGTGGATTTGCTGGACACACAGACCTTGGTTTGATGCTTGGTTGTTTATACTTTGCATTTAATGGCTGTTTAAAGTAAAATAGTTCTGGATCCCGCCCAGAAGGCCTGAATTGATTTTTACCTGTCACCGAACATATCCCTTCATTCTCTCCCGCACTCTGACATACTTTCGGGAAGCAGTGTTGTGTGTGTCCCTCATCCAGAATAACCCGTAAGCTGATGGCTAGAAGAGGCTTTTTGGGTGAGGGGCTGTAGCTGAATCTCAGGAAGCAGCAAAGGCAGTTTAAACGGGTGTCCTGCACACAGGGATATGATTTTAAAAACCAGCCCTTTTCCCTTGATAATGCAATAATTTGTGACGAGCTTTTAAGCCTTTCTATTATTTGCAAAAACAAATTTGATGTTGAAACCATGCTATCATCTGGGTATTCTCAGTGTAGTCACCAGTTACATAGTGATTTCAGTTCTGCAATCAAGGAATAAGATAAAATTTAGATACCTAAACTGTTTTTCTGGAGTGACAGGTTCTTTCAGGACTGGAAGGGCTGGTTCAGCCCTTAGACCCTGAATTAAAACATTGGATATCAGTTTCGCACAAATGCACTATTCTATACAACTTGTTCTGCTGCAGAAATAGTCTTTCTGCAGATTGCTGGAGGAAGGGCCAGAAGGAACTGAGTTGCATGTTCTAAAACACTCTAGGGAGTTAAAAAATAAATTCAAAACCCACAGAGATCAGTTAAATAGTAACTTACATTTGACAGAGCGTATCTGGCCATTAATTATATTACTGGCTTTATGTCAGTTATTTTGCAAAGGCACAAACTTCAAGGGTATCTCATTGTCAGGGTCACAGCAGTAATGGTTTCTGTCACGTAGAAGTCACTCTTCTGTCTTTATGCCTTTCCCATCTTGCATCAAGCCCCTCACGTATAGAAATGGGTGTCCTGGTTTTACTGCTATACGATTATTTAGGGAAATGAGAGTGCAGCTCATTGTGCAGTGGCGTATGTGTTCTCTGGAAAAGCACCTCCTCCAACCCCCCTCACCCGGCACGTTCTCTCTGAAGTACCAGAAGTGAATTGTCCATTATCATAAAAGCTACGATTGCAAAGAAAAAATACACGGAAGCTGAGTTCCTATGAACATTGTCTTCAGGTCTGCTCTTGCAGAAATCCCACCGGCACAGAGCAGCACATCCCTCCAGTGTGTGCAGTTACTGCACTTGCCTGTTGCTGTAGGTCTGGCTGTGCTGAGGCATTGTCCTGGTCATTGGAGGGATGTATTTTTTTTAGTTTTCAGTCTTGTAAAAGGGCTTTGGATTGGAAAGCTTGGGAAGAATCTTTCTGAATTTGTGCAGAAATATTTGTGGGGTTTCCAGAGTTGCAATAAAAATGTCAACTGGAAAGAATTTAAGGAAAAAGGCAGAGGCTTGAGGAGCCTCACATGCTGGGGTGCAGCTGGGGTTGCCAAGGTCTTCAGGAGGACTCTTGCAGGGATGCTCGTGCATCTCTGAAACAGAGACAACGCCTGCTGGCGCGGGGCTCCTCCCGGCAGAGCCTGCTAAAAGGGAAACCTAGAAGTTGTCCACAGCAAACAAGTTGGATGGGGGAATTGTTCAAGAAAGCTTATCTCATTAAATCATAATGGTGTTGTCATTTTAGGACAATACTTAAATAACCAAAATATAGTAATTAAAAAACAAAAAATCCCAAAACCAAACACAAACTGAAAGAAAACAGAAACCCTACATAAGCAGAATTTTTGGTTCCTCTGCTGGCAGTATAACGTGTCTGGCTGCTAGCATTTTGTCACATTCTCAGGAGACTAGAAATTTTTTTAAGGAAGCTATATTACAAAATAATTAAAAGCAGAGAAGTGTTTGCAGCTTTGTTTTAAAACCTGAAGGAAAATCATGAGTGATAATGATAAAGTAAAAATAACTTCCCCCGTGTGAATGAGAAGTGAGAACTGTCTAAGCATTCTAGCCCAGCCAAAACGAACAGCCAGGCCCTGGCTGTGGATTAGGAATGTGTTGCATTTTCTATTATCCATTTAAGTCATATTTCTAAATAATTAGGATTTTTTTTTCTCAGTAAAGAGGTTTCTTTTGTTTATTTAATACAGAGATGACAGTTTAATCAGACCAAGTAACGAGTGAAGCTATTGTAGGAAGAGGGAGAATGGGATGCGTTGCAGTAGGACCGCACAGAGCGGACAGAGGGTCGCTGAGGCTCCCAGTCGTGGTGACTTTGGCCATACCATCCCTTGGGCATCCAGCCCCTGCCTGTGCCTCCGCAGCCAGGACTGTAGCAGCCAGCGCTGTTCTCCTGGTTTGTTTTGGATATCGGTTGTGGGACTATGAGCCGCGATGTGACATGAGCCAGCCAAATAGTATCTGCATCTTGTGTGACTGGCTGCAGCCGCCTCCCATCTGGGAACGGAACCAGAGTCGGGATGTCTTTAGTACATTCAGCGCAAGAAACACCATTCCTTTCTAATGACTTGTATTTCCATGCAGATTAAAATCTTTAAAAATGCAAATATTTGTGGTACTGTAAAATGCATAAATATGTACCTGTGGGCCTAGAAGCTACACGAGGCAGCAACATGTAGGAACTAAAAGCAGAATGCAAAAAAAAATTGTCATTTGGAGGCTTATGTCCAGTAAAGCTCCTTGTGACGTTAGGACTGTTCCCAGGCTTCAGAGTTTTCACATCTGGACTCCTTTGGGTCACTTGTCTGCCTTTGTTTTGGACAGAAAGCCTTTATATTTGTGTGTGCACACATATGTATCACATACATTCTCAGGAATTTATGTATATAAAAAAAACCAAATCTGTAAACTACTTTCTTATTTTTCCCTCTTAGATTACTCCTTGACTAGTGCAGACCTGTCTGCCCTGCAGGGATTTAACTCCCCAGGAATGCTGTCCTTAGGGCAGGTCTCTGCCTGGCAGCAGCACCATCTCGGTCCAGCAGCCCTCAGCTCTCTCGTGTAAGTACCTCTGATAACGGTGCTGTGCTGCACCCCTCGGGAACTTCTGCCTCCACGCTGGATAATCTGCACAGGGGAATATTTTGCACAAGGCCAGGTTAATTTCTTATCTGCTGCTGATGGTGCATTGCCTCTCAAGTTTGTTCCTTAGCTGCAAAAGCTTTCCTGTTTGGTGCTGGTTGTCTCTTTTGTCAGCTGTGTCCCTGCAGCTGGCAAGCTGTGTCCCTGCAGCCCAGCTTCTCTCAGAGGAGTTGCCTGCGTGATGAACTTAGATGTTTGGAAATAGGAAATATTTGTGTTTGTTTTCGACTTCTGTAAATGCATTCAGACCTTTAATTAGTGCTTTTTTCAGCTCTGTTTCTTGACTTCAGTAAGTTGCATTTATTTACATGCTCATTTTGAGAGTGTTGAACCGCAGGACCACACCATCACACAGACACATAAATTGTCACTTTTTTTCCTTTTTTGTGTTTTCTTATTTCTGCCTTTTGGTTTTCTTTTTCGCAGTACCGGCAGCCAGCTATCTCAGGGTTCAAATTTATCCATTAACACCAACCAAAACATCAACATCAAATCTGAACCAATTTCACCTCCCCGGGACCGTGTAACTCCCTCTGGGTTCCCGCAGCAGCAGCCACAACCGCAGCAGCAGCAGCAGCAACAGCAGCAGCAGCAGCAGCAGCAGTCGCGGCAGGAGATGGGCCGCTCTCCTGTTGACAGCCTCAGCAGCTCCAGCAGCTCCTACGATGGCAGCGACCGGGAAGACCCAAGAAGCGATTTCCATTCACCCGTCGTGCTGGGAAGGCCGCCGAATTCAGAAGACAGAGAAAGTCCATCGGTAAAACGAATGAGGATGGACACGTGGGTGACATAAACTCGCAGTGTTGCCTCTTCAGTTTTGTGTTCGCAAAATGAACTGTCCTGACATATCTAAATTTATAAATAAGGACATGAAATAGTATATTTATATGTATATACATACATGCATATATATATCTTCACATGCATATATATGTGCTAGTGTGTGTAGCATACACAAAATCATCAGGCACTTACGACAAACTTCTTGTATAGCTGCAGATGTCCCATGGTAAAACGTAACAGAACAATCCTTAGGTATTGATCTAGTCTGGCACTTACCTGGACTCGGTGTTTTCATGATAGAACCAGTTTTGCAGAGAACTGTTGTACCCGCATTATAACCCCACCACACTAGATTGCAGAAACCGAGAGGGCTCGCCTGTAGTAACGTCCCTGTGTGTTTTATTCAAGCTGTATGGTTACTTGTAGTTAAGAAATAATGCTTTGTAGCAGCAGAGCAGTAGAAAAGCAGGAAGAAGAAAGCAATACTGTACATAAAATGACCTTTATATTACCCAACCTGGCATGGGTCTCTATTGCAGAGGGTGCATGGAGAAGGGCTGACGCTATAAGAAATAAAAAAACAAAAACCCTGTTTTTGCACGTGCAAAAGAAATAGTGTATTGGGTCAAAGAAGTGATTTTTTTAATGAGTGAAAGAGAGACATAGAGAACTCGCATGAAATATTCAGAAAATATTAGCCTAGAAAATAGAACATTAACAAAATAAAATTAATATATTAAGTTATAATTGGAATATGTTTGACAAATTTGTTTTTACGTTCATACCTTTGAAAAATATAGAAACGGAGTTTAGCTCATGTATATTTTATATTAAAGAAAACAATACCCTAATGAATTGAAGACTATATATAAAGTTATATACAGTACTTTTGAACACATTCTGCTATGAATTATTTATATAAGCCAAAGCTGTATGTTGTAGCTTTTTTGTAGAGTATAGTTTTATCTTATTTTGACTTTCTAGTTTTTGCTTTCAAAGATGAAAAGGAAAAACTTGCAGGCGGAACCTTGGGGGAAAAATAAGCCATGAACACTTCTATGTAAATTTAAATTTGAGCCAAACTCTTTGTGTATATAGCATCCTAAATATATTATCACCTTTGGTGTAAGTACCTATGTATTGTACGTTCACCAGATTAAAAAGTATATTTTTGTGGATTGACGCCAACTTGAAAAAAGGCGAGGTCCTTATTAAGTAGAGTATTCACTGTTTAATATTTACTATTTTGTTAAATATACTGTACTTTCTTTGGATTTTAATTATTATTAATATTATTATCCAGATTTTTCAGAGGGTGTATAAAGGGGTTGTCCCCCTCACTGGTGGTGAATGTGTGCCGTTAAATTGTAATCTCTGTGCTGTATGGTTAAGCTTCATTATACATTTTATATATATGTATATAAATAGCAAAGTGGCAAAAAAAAAATCCGGTGTTAAGTTCATCCTGCATAAATATAAAAAAATCTGTTACAACACATTTTAAGGCATCATTTTAAAGCTGCCTCTTCTGAGGAGGAAAAAAAAATCAGTGCAAAAACTTGACCTAATTTCTCATGATAGGGAAGTAACACATATCAGACGAGCACAAAAGGTTTTTTAAGTTGGTAAGTGGTTTGGGATGAAGCCTCAGAAATAAATTTGCTGCTTCCATGACATAGAGCGAGGAATCCGGAGGCCCATTGTGTCCTAACAGCTGGCAAGGGGAAGATTTTTGTTTTGTACTTTGATTGGGTAGCTTGATGGTATTTGCACAATGTGGCCGCGTGGTGATAAGGACAGCAGGGGCAGTGACATCTCCTCGTGACTTCTGGGCCCCCCCCAGACCAACTCTGCACAGGGGTAAAGGTGGCTTTGAGCAGCAAGGTCTCGGGAGCCAAAAACTCAGTGCACGGGCTTGTACCGGCCTGGTCTGGGGGAGCCAGTCTCATGCTGGGGATTGTTTTTGCCTTGTCACAACCTGGTCTGCTCCCGGGTCCTGGCCGTGTGTCCATCCTCCTGCACGTGGGAAGGGTCTGAGTGTGCAGGGAACCAAACGCAGTAGATACCAGTAAATCTTACTGGGGGTGGTTCTAGCTCTGGGGAAGGATCTCCATGGCTGTTTTGTTACCCAAATACCCTTCAAAAATATCCCTGATTTATTTATTTTAACAGGCTGCCCAGAGAGGTTTTGGAGTCTCCTTCTCTGGAGACATTCAAAGCCCGCCTGGATGTGTTCCTGTGCGATCTGATGTAGGTGTTCCTGCTCCGGCAGGGGGATTGGACTGGGTGATCTTTCAAGGTCCCTTCCAATCCCTAACATTCTGTGATTCTGTGATTTATTAAATTTTTGCTTGGGCTTTAATTTTTTTTTTGGTAATTTAACAAAAAAAAAAATCACTTACTTAATACTGTAACTAAGATGTATGAGAGATGGAAATCCAAGCGGGACAGCTGTCTCCTCGGCTGCTTCGTTTAATGTGTGATTGAAGAACAAAGTCAGGACATGCAGCTTCCCAACCCATCTCTTGTTGTCACGGTAACTTCAGCCAAAGTGCAGGTTTCAGTTCCTTTCAGCCACTTACCTCTGGAAATTGCTCTCCAGTTATTGTCGTTAGTTACTGGTTTACAGCAGCGTAGGGAAAAATGAGACTCATTCTAATGGCAACTCTATTTCCAAAATGACTGAATTCACTTACCGCTGCAGAGAACCTTTTACTGCTCTGAAAAGTTATGTGTTTGGGTTTTTTTCATTATTTATATGAATACATATATGAACTTTGCTGTACATCGAGTGGGAGTTCTGCATTCACATTTACTGTCTATTTTCTTGTGTGCCTTATAAGATGGCTTTGCTGACTGTATCTCAATAGTCTTTATTTCTATGCAGGTTTTTAAACAGTACTGCTACTGTTTTCTTAAAGAAAAAAGCGACATAAGGGTTAGAGTTTGTATTGAAATTGCACCAATGAATTAAAAAAAAATAATCAATTCTTAAGAGCTGCTAACGGGCCAGTTCACATGTTGCCCCAAACCCTCCACCAGACTCAGCAGAACAAGTCTTCATAGATGCCCCGTGTCAGGGGGGAGAATAAACGGGAATCCTGATTTTTAATAACAGGTAACTAACTTTGGAACATACTTTTTTAGGAATTGTAAAAATGTTTTATAAAAAAAAAACATAGCACAGATATTTCAACAGGTAAAAAAAATACTTTTTTAAATTACCTATATTGAATGATGTTGCAAGTGGATCCAATCCTAGTCTGAACCCATACAAGTCTTTAAGATTTTTATCTTCTATTGTGACAAATCACATTTCCATCTTCGAGCTCTCACTATAGTATTTTAAAATACGTTATCAGGGATTCATCAGAGAAAAATGCTTTAGCCTTTCGTTTCACTTAAAGGACACTAATGCATCAGAAACTTGCGAATTACTGTGCGCACAAGAAATACATAGTAAATAAGGAACATAATAACTCCTAACAATTGATCATGGGAAGAAGTTAAATTAGAATGTGAAAGAAAGACTTAACAAATGTAAACATTTAAATCTTAGTAGAAACTTTCTTCACTTTGCTGTGCAAGAGAACACTGCTTTGCTATATTTAAAATGGCTTTTTTAAAAGAGATTTATGTATTTGGTAAATGTTTGTAGTCAACAGTTCACAAGAAGCTGTTCACGGTTTAATGATGATAAGCCGTTTGGCGGCACAAGCTGGACTTTGTTGCCATCCTTGAGACGAATCTTTTAAGAAAAAAATAAGTTAATCTCAATTTTTTCCCTGAATGTGTTGTTTTTTCTTCAATATACAATAAATATTCTAGTGAACTTTTTATCAAATGGTTAAGAAAATGCTAGAGGTTGTTGTAAAATATTTGTATCCTGCATTCACTAAAGTAAAGATACTGGCTTTTACTGTGTACTCCAGCCTCTCTCGTGTTTGCAGAGCACGGGTTCATCTGTTCACCCTTGCCCCCTTTCCGGCTATCTGAAGTGCTCTTCAGAGCCAGTTTCGAAGCACTGGTGTTGACCTGCAGCACTCACTCCCTTTAACTCAGTGTGGATTGGGGACGTACCTGTACGTGTTACTATGTTCAGATTAAGAACTGGTGCTGTGGTGGCTGCACCATACAGCACTGTCCTGCTCCTGTCGCTGCTCTGCAGCTGTGCCCACTGTTCTGCATCTGTGAAACAAACATTTGTGAGAGCATGGCCGCCTGAATTCTTACACTTCCCAGTGCCAGGTGGAGCTGTGGCCAGGCACTCCCCTGAGGAAGTGCTCAGCTGTGCAACAGCATAGTCTCATTTTAAGAAAAAAAAAAAAAAAAGCACAAGCTGTCTGGGGTGGGTGTGCCCCTTGTGCTTTTATTTCATTTTGCTTTATTTAAAAAATGTAGTAAGACTTCCCCTTCCCCAAAACAAAGAGAGATACATTTCCTTCACAGAAGAAAAAAAAATACAAGTTTTTGCTCAGTATAAGATACTTACAGTCCTTGTGTACAAAATTCGTTTCTCTCAGGCTTTTCTGAGCATTTTTTTTTGTTGTTTTTCTGATAGTTGCGGGAAACACAGGTAATTGTTATAACAGCATATGGTTCTAATTGTTTGGTGTGGTGGTCCTCACATTACTGGAGAAGCCTCAACACCGTTTCCATGACCTGCAGCCCCTGTTAGTCTGCTCCTCCTCAGGCCAGGAAGAGATGGTTGCATCCGCACAGCACTAACCTGTACTGCAGCACTCCCCTGGCTTCACTGTCATGCACAGAGCTGTAAGCAAGTGTCCACTAAGGCTTTTAAAAAAAAAAAAAAAAAAAGAAAAAAAAACACAATCCCCTCACCCAAACAAGCCCCTCATGCATTCCCCTCTTGTGATGCGCTGCCACCATGGGCAGGGGCAGCATCACCGGTGGCAAGGCAGCACTGGTCTCGCCTTGGGAAAGACGCTGCCCTCACTCCTGCCCCAGCAGGGCACGGTGGCAGCAGAGCCGCTGGTGAGAGGCTCCTGCTGGCATGGCAAGAGCAGGAAAGCTGCAGGCAGCTGGGAAGCCGGCAAATGCGCCAGTGCAGGGCAAGGAGGGGAGGACAAAAAGAAACCCAAATAAAAAAACCCCAGTTTTAGCCACCTGCCTGCCCGCCAGCTCTGCCCTCACCGTGAGGAACGACAGCAGCTGCCAGCTCAGCAGCAGGAGACAAGCAACCAAGGAAAGGGCCGAGACCCCTCCTGAACCAGAGAGCACTGCTTTCAGCTGGCTGCTGCTCCCATCCTGCACTGCCACAGCCCTGGCCCACTTTCACGCAACTGTGCTACAAAATAGCCTTAGTGTTTGGATCCAGGAGAGCATTTACCTGAGTTTCCTGAATTAAATCTCTGAGGCAAATTCTCTGCAGCAAAGCTCACCAAAGTCTCCTTTTCTGCTCACATGTAGCGTTCACTGACTCATCCTGAACAGCACCGACCTCAGGCTTACTGACATCTTAGGACACCACATGCGTCCAAAGCTTCATTCGTCTTTCCTGTGCACTCAGAAACTTTGTAATGCAAACGTCAGCATTTCACAGATGTTTAACATGCAGCAGCTTCATCATCCCCCTCCCATAAAGCATTTTTACTTTCAGTGACTGTCTAAGATAACACACGGCTTTCCTGCACCTTGCAAATTAAACGCAGCTTGGCAATGCTCCTTCCCATGAAGACTACAAACAAACTCAAGGCCGTGAGTGAAATCGGGTATTTGAGATGCACCATTACAGATTATTATTTTACTTAAAAAGTAATGCTGCCTGGACTCTCCCCCGCAGCAAATGAGTCTTTGAGAAGGACATTCTACCTGCCACAGGCCTAGGGCTACTCTCACCACCTCCTCCTCCTCCGGCCATCTGTGGTCATGCTGAAGTACTGGCTCTGGACAAGCCATGCCCTGGCAAACGCACAGATTCTGCAATGAGCTCTGCCTGCAGAGACTGATTTCAAGAGAAGTCTCCAACGGATTTCATTGAACAGAAGAGGTCTGGGCTCACCCTTCCCAATGGTGGACTCAAAGCATCCTAATGAACAGCTTAAACACTTGATTTAAGGATGAAAAGGTGAGGTGCTGCCAGCATCCTCGTGCTGTGGCACACCTAGCTTAATGCACTAAAAGTCACAATTTTAGGGTTAAATATGCCAACATGGCCATGGTCTGCAAGAGATAAAAGTGACAGTTCAGAGAAGATGTGTCACCACTTCTGCTCTAAGCAAAAAGTGTTTTCTTAAAATGCAAACGCCCAAATTTCCAATGGCATTAATACTGCACTCTTTATCTCAGCAGCAAAGGATTCGCTTCCTAGACAAGGCATCAAGAAATACCTGAAGCAACCACGATGAGTAAACTGCTACAAAATACCTTCCCTCAACAGAGTTCACAAATGTTAAGCCAGCTGCCTGATGTCTTTGTAAGCAACAAAGCATCCTTATTTTTCCATAAAAATCACATCACCTCACTTTCAGGCAAGTTCAGGATTATACCATCAGCTACTTAAAAAAAATAAAAATAATCTGTATTGTTATTCCCCGGAATGCACTTAGAGTCAAGAGTCACCGGTGTATGGGCTTTAGTGCTGGGAGAAGGAAGGCTGTATTTGGCTGCCTCTCCCTCTCAGGATTTTTTTTCTACAGCTGAGCTTTGTGGTAATTTCCCTTCCAATCCATCTGTTGAAATAGTTGAGGGTACTGTTGCGTTGGAGGTATGGGTCACCAGGCCTTGTGTTTTAAAATAGATGATATAAAATACTGGCAGGACAATTCCTATCAGGAGCATAATAAAAACTGCGTTCCACCACTGGATTCCACAGTCTGCACCGTTACTGGTCTGCTTCTCTGACTCGGGCAGTGGCCTCTCCAGTCCTTCCACGCAATACTCTGTGTTTAGCTGGACCTCCGCCTGCACCGCGTCCTGAATGCTCCTGTCAATCCCCTTGAAGTAGTCGCTCAGGTGTCTGCTGTCAGCAGAGCTGCTGGCATCATCATCCGGCTCCGGTAAATCCACGAGTGTCAGGCCAGTCTGGGAGGGCGCGGTCGGGAGCAGCCTTAGCTCTCCACCGTTCTCCGTTAGCAGCCCGTGGGTCTTCACCGGGATCTTGATGGACTTCAGCGCATACAAGTCCTGCTCCCGGATGAAGTTGTTGACACGTTTGATATCTGCGACCTACAGAATCCAACAAGGACATGAATATTAGTGTAGGACAACCCAGTACTGAAGCAGGAAGTAGCTACAAAACTAGTGTGCAAGCAGCAGCCAGACAATAAAAGCCAGCCCTGGCAGTGTTTTGCAGAGATTTCCCACCTATTCCAGGGATGCTCCAGGTCCTGCAGGATAGAGACGGTCCCCAATTAAACCAGTCTACAACCTCCTCTAGTGCTCTTGGATCTCTCACATGCTGTATTTTGCTTAATACTGTTTTTCCTTCCTTTTGCTTTTTTTAACCTTCTCTCACTTACTTTCTAATCTGAGTTAAGGCACGAAGAGTCTTTATAACAGATCCTTTTTAAAACAGTTTTCACACCTTAAACAATCCATGAGTGTTTAAGGCGAGATGACAACATCAGCACGATCAGGCAAAACCTTCCTCCTGCTCAGAAACTGACTGCAGAGTGAACAGAGCTCCATCTGTGGAGCACAGTGCAGTTTGGAAAGCCAGATCAGAGTCTGGGCAAGAGCAGGTGAGCATCTCTCCCACACACGAGGATCCTTTGCTCACATTCCCAAGCATCGCCCCTCTCCTGCATGACAGCAGCTCCATACAGCTCATTTCTCTGCAGTCAGTAAAAGCTCCCACCGCAGATACAGCAATAACCTCCAGGCCTCTGTGATCATCTTCGGTGGTTCCTCTCTAGGGTCTCCATCTGTGACCAGTACTCCCACCCAGCTCGGGGATGCAAACAGCAGTAAGAATAGCAAGAACGAACAAACCACAAATACTGTGTAAGCCACAAGGACAGTCAGTCTCAAAGAAAAGAAAAAGGCAAGGTAGTGTTTATTTAATGTTACATAAAGAGAAGACAGCTTAACACAGCGTCCCCTCACAACAACCTGATAAGTACAGGGACTTCTCAGCTGCCCAAAATCCTGTCAAGGAAAATGAACAGAACTGTCAATGTTTGCAAGGAGCTCTGCAAAGCAGCCAAGGAGACACCAAAGAACCTCAAGGCAAAAGCTGGAGGATGCAAAACAACGGGTGAGGACCATGCACAGGGCTGCAGGAGAGAGGAGCTGCAGCAGCTCTGCAGGCAGAGCTGCCTCTCCCCGTGCATCTCCCCTCCAGCCCATACAGGCTGTCAGGGAACTACACATCAAGCTCATCTCCCGTGCAATCCCTGAAAGGTGGCAAGTCTGCTACATCACAGCTGAAGGGCAGAGATGAGATGAATGCCTGAATCTCACATTTACTCTGCAAAGCTTGAGAAATCTGAAAATGGGATGTTTAATCTAGATCCTAATCTGGCGCCCCTGCGGCGAAAGGAATTCTCAGCTGCTGGTTCAGACTCCTCACAGCTTGCCCCACTGTAACATCAGGACTTAAGCCCTGCAAAATTATTTAGTTATGAAATAACAATCTCACCCAAAGCCTCCTGAGGCAGTGCTTCAATTTTTGGTTTTGTTCCAATGAAAACAAATTATCGGGACAGTAAATATCCCCTGCAGTGTCTGCAATCAAACACTGCAATGTTGTGCTAAGGGTCGAGGAACAGAAAGTGGATCAGCACTCACGCAGAAACCACAAACAAAGCTGATGGGAAGCATGCAAGAGCACTCGCTGCACAAGCCATTTAGACTTATTTTCTGTACTCATTTTTTTTGGCTGCATTGAACTCCTCTTGTCCCAGCTAAGAACAATGCCAAAAGCAGGCCAGGACTATAAATGGTCAAGAGTAAAAATGAGATTTTTGAAGTGCTTTGCCTCTCTGCCAAGTTATCTGTAGCACACACAACACCATTTGTTGCACGGTGTTAATACCCCCACCCCAAGCAGGCCCTGACAATTCTGAAACCAATGACAAGTTCTCATTGATTTCAAGAAGCTCAGCCTGGATTTTTTTAAACACAGTTGCATATATTTGTCACTACAGATCTTCCTCACTGATTCCCGGTAGTCTTTCAGGAGCTGCTCAATTGTGCAAATAAAACAAAATACATGAAAATGGATCAGTGCCAGTGTGTACACAGACAAACACAGAGATGTCCAATAGCATCTCTGTACCTCTTCAATTTAACTGGAACAAGTCAGAAGTGTCCTTTCTGGAAGGGAGGGAAGCAGTAGGACAGTTTTTTTTCTGTGGGAGGAGAACACTGACTACCTGGTCCCTCCCCATCAGCTTGCTTTCCCCACCAGACAAGCCCAGCAGGGCAGGCAGAATAGATCTACCTGCAGCTGCTGGGGCTGAAAGGCTCTGGGAGCGGGGCAGCAGAGGAGGCAGATGAACAGTTACAGCAGGGACAGGACTGAGTCCTCCTGAGGTACAGTACAGGGGGCATAGCAGGATTTATCTCATGCCATAAACCAAAAGAGTTGTTCACAATCTTCCCCCTTTGAGTTCACCAAACTGCTGTGATTTTGCGCAAGCGGCAATAGCAACGCAATTGCTTACGCTTAGAAACAAGCACGTAGTCGTGACTGCAAAGCCAACTGCTGTAGCTCCGAGCTCTCATGCTCTATCGGTACCAATCAAGGCCTATTCAAGTCCTACCAGACTCGCTTCTTCACACGCATCAGGCTCATCAGCAGAACCTAGAAGGGTTTCCTTTTTGTTTTGTTTTTGTTTCTAAGGGAATGGGAGGGGAGGAATTGTCGCAATTCCTCTAAGCTGTCTTGCTTCAGCTGCACCACACAGCTGCTGTGTTGTTAAGCAAGACAAACCGCAATAGTCTTGCAGCAGTTGAGCCAGTACTGTATCATTATCCCCATCCAGGTCACTGTCCAATTGTTTGCATCATGGAACTTTTTAATCACAGTCTAGCTTGCAGATAAAGGAGGCTCTAAAAATACAACTTTAACTGCTAAACAATGGGGTACTTCTAATGTTCAGATCAGGTAATTAAAACTTTTCAACAGTTTTTCTGTTGAACAGAACAAAGAGGATTTATTTTGTAGTATGTTCCAACTCTAGAGAAAGCTCACCGTGCACACGCACTCCCCTCTGCCCGCAGTTGGCTGAACCGCACACACTTTTGGGTGTGACAGCAAGCAATCAAAACCCACATGGACAGACAGCACCTGGACTCTGGGACCCAGACTCTGGCATCTCTCCTTCCCCAAGTCCACCCCCGTTAGACCTTCCTTGCAATATGTAAGCTCAGACCTTTCAAAAAAAACCAACAAACAACCCCAAACCAGAGCCCATCAGAGCGGCGTTTCTTTGTACTGTTTAGTTTGCTTCAAAAACTGTATGCTCCTTGAGAGCAGGGCTCTCGCCCTCATTTCTGTATTCAGCTTCCTACTTCTTGCCCTCCCTTAAATAACGAAGCCCAGGTCATGGCTGCTATCCTGCACTTAGTGACTCAAATTAAACAGGAAAGCAGGTCACGCAGGGTGTGAGGCTGACATCACCTTCCTAGGCTGTCAGCTGAAGAACTCTTGTTTTGGTTTGGGTTTTTTTTGCCTTTTCCCAGCTCCATTTTACCCAGATATTGACCATTCATGAAATACACAGGGCACACTTTTCAGTGTCAAAACTATTAGACAACAGCATGCCTTCCTGTAACTCTGGAAGCTAAGCTACATGTAGAATACCTCTAAAGCAATTAAAACCAAAGAAACAGAGAGCTCTTACTTTACAACCATACTGCAGGGCTAGCTTGTTAAGATTATCATCCTTTGTAACCTCTCGTTCCAGAAGTACCACATCTCCAACTCTGTCCCGAGAAGTGCTGCACTGCTGCTGCTCCTTGCCCCTCGGTCGCAACTCCATAACATTGAGCTCCTCCTCTGATGACTCTTCTGAATCACTCCGGCCATTGGGAAACACGTATACCTGCCTGCCCGGGTAATTATGGATGGTGACAGGAGCCTGGAAGGATCTTGTCCGGCTCTCATTCAGCCTCATCTTTTATACCAGCACCTGGAACAAAAACCAGACACTTTTAATTTCCTTAATACATGTGTTTATTTCTTAGCATGTAAGATATGGGAGAACGGACAAAAAGCACAGTAGGTGCACATGTGCACACACACAAAGGTCTTCTCAGGGGCAAATCCAAAAGATGCCGCTCTAACAGCAGTGACAGAAATACCAGAAACCTTATGTACACAAACTTCAACAATGGGAAGATTATTTTCAAGTTTTTGTCTACCTGCAGACAAACCACTACATTACTCTGCTTTGCTACACAACTTGAATACTATTTTCTATAATTTCATAAAAAAAGCAGCACAGTCACTTGATCTGAGAGTCTTTAACTATGGTTAAAAAACTCCATGGAACCACCAGACTGAACATCTCCTACCAACACACACTAAAAACTGACCAAAATTATCCTTTATGTCCCCTTTCTGTTAGCCTTTCGTTGTCTATACTTTAAGAACCACACTCTAATTTCATGGAAGCACAGGTTTTTGGGTTTTTTTAAATAAGAATAGCTCAAGCTACACTTAACTTCAACCTGAATGACAAGGTCATTTTGTTTAGTATAAAGACAAGAACCTGCCCAAGCACCTTGTGTTAATTATTGCTAGGCCTACAGGAGCAAGTTACTACAAAGCATCTTTTTTTTTTTTTTATTTTTTTTATTTCAATCCTCAGCTCCGGTTTGTTGTCAGGGTCAGGTATAGGTAATAAAACCCCACGCTCTCACGGAACTCCATTGACCTTAATATTCCCAACCCACCCCTAAGGGATTCTTATGGAGAAATCATACGAATACCATTTTATGGGATTTTATGAGCGTTCAGCATGGCACCCACAGGCTGCAGGCAGGGTCACAGGTGTGCTACAAGAGCTTAACAACAAAGGCCACGGTCTCTCTGGACGCTCCTGTGGGACACCTCTGCCTGTTGATAACCAGTAAGGGGGTGCAAAGGGTACTCTCCCCACCCACTTCACTTGTTTCAGCCCCAGGGAGAGACAAAAACTTCGCCGGCCCGGCTCCAACCCCCGCACCCCTGGGTCGGGCAGGCAAGGCGCCGGCCTGGCTCCTGCCCCACACCGACACACGCGGCGAACCGGGTGCCGGGACCCCGCCTCCCCGCGACCCCCTCCCCGCTTCGACAGGGCGGAGGATCACCCCCCCCAGGGACCGGCGAGCCGGCGGCCGCCCGGAGCCTCCCTCAGCGCCCGGATGGTCGCTCGCCTCACGGCGCGGGAACGGCGCGCGCCGCTCTCCTCAGCGCCTCAGGCGGCCCCGCTCCCCTCAGCTGGGCCCCGCTCCCCTCAGCGCCTCAGGGGGTACCCGGTCCCGGCAGGGCCCCGCTCCCCTCAGCACCAGGGGGACCCGCGGCCCTGGTTCGCGGCGGGCGAGTCCGAGCCCCGCTTCTCTTCCCTCAGCCCCCGCGCCCCGCGGGGCTGCCGGGCCCTGTCCCCCGCGGCGGGCCCTGTCCCAAGTCCCCTGCACTGACCCGCCGCTCGCCGGCCATCTGCCACACGCACCAACCTAGCCCCGGCTCGCCTCCAGCTCTCTCCCATTGGCTAGCGGCGCCGGAAGGCGGGACTCTCAGCGCCGCTTGGCCAATGGGCGATGGGGAAGGGCGGTGGAGAGAGGTTGGTTGCGCGGTCAGCACTGGGAGGCTGGCGGGAGGGAGGGCCCCATTTAAAGGGCCCGCGCCCCTCGATCTGTGCCCGAAGCACTCGCAAGAGCGGGTGGGCAACATTAATCTGTGCAGCCCTGCGAACGGTATAATTGGAATAATATACATTATACTGACTACACACACAGTTATAATAAAATGTCAGCTATTACACTGTCAATACATTGACCCCATACATACGTATCCCATCTCTAGTAAACTTGGCCCAATTTTGGGAAGGGCCAGGCACTGCGGGGAGGGTGGAGTGGTCAGTCCAGGCCTTGGGCTGCCCTCCCTTGCTCAGCAAAGCTGGCGAGGGCATGCGGGCATCATTGCCACGCTCACACCGATCCCTGTACCCACACGGCGCAACCCCTGCCCGCCAGCCGGGCTCACGCACTCCATTAGCCTTTGGGATTTCCAAGAAAAACACCTTTTTTCCCCTCTCATTTTGTGGCTAGTGTGAGGCACTGCCTCGCTGTGCCCTGGGTAGGGCAGCAGCTGTGGGTGCTGAGCCCCCGTCCCAGCCGTGCCACCCCACAGACGCACCACTCGCGTTTGGCTCCGGCCGCGGCAAAGCCGGTGCCTGCGGAGCCGCCGGCGGAGCTGCCGAGGTGTATTCTGCACTAGTATGTTTTCCTTGGCCCATCCTGACTTGCGGCTTATGTTTAAAAAACAAGCTCAGGACAAATCTTTAACAAGTTCCACATGCAAAGCTTTTCTGGGAGAAATATTTCCTCGTAGCTGGTTGCAGGAATTAACCAGGCACCGTTTGCCCAAGGGCCAGCCTGAAGATCTTTCCTCCATCCCTGGGCCCGCCTGTCTCATGAGCTGATTTTGGGGCTCAGCCAGCTTACGTATTTTTGCGACCCAACAGACGATGGATTTAGTGTGCTGGAAGGGGCTCTGCAAGCGTGGGGACTCGGGGAGATGTGCCAAAATGCCTTCCCTGAGCCACTTACAATCTCTCTGTGACTACTGAGGTTCAAAAAGTTAGGAGAAATAATCAGGCTTTGTCAAACAAATCCAGGTTACTCAGGGTAACCTGCTCAAACCTGGAAAACACAACTGCTAAGGTGATCTGGAAACGCGGGGGGAACAGCCAGACTTTGCTGACAGAGCTAAGTCTGGGTTGGCTTACTTCTCCTTCACTGTCATTTACTTATTATTTTTCTAACATTTAAAATATCAGGAAGAATTATTCATTGATCTCATGGAAAGACACCAGGAAATGTAGATAAATTACGTCATCCTCCAGCTGAAAGATCCTTACAGAATCCTTATGAAAAGGTGTTTTTCTCAGCTGTTGGGTGAAACAGCTGTTAAGAAAATCAAGGAAAAAAGCTTTTAGTAGTCAGACTCATAATCACTTCCCTTCTGGGATTTGTCTACACAAATTGAAAACATGGAAACACAGAAGTACTTGACTGGCGTCAATTGATTGCAAATAATTCAAGCTCATCCCTGTGTTTGTACAGGCTGAGCTGGACATTCACTTGCAGTCCTGTCTTGGAATAAACGTGTGTCCAGACGACTATGTGCAAGCATGCCGTACAACACAGCGCAATGGGTAACCTGTCACCAAGATTTAAACACCCCTCACAGACAGATCTGCAGAGTTCTCTACCGTCTCCGATATATAGTGACCTCTTTTCTGTCTGCTCAGAAAGTCTTCCAGCAGTCTGAATGGAGAAAGAATTAAAGCCTTGGAACAAAACCTGCCAATTTGGAGTCTTTCAAGCCTTCATTATCAAGTGGAAGGGACAGAAGAAAGGCCTGTTTCAGTTCTTTTTTTCTTGCCTTCATAGGCACTTACACTGCCAGTTTGCTTCCTGCCTTTTATGGGAAATTGAAACAGCTCAGGAATTTTTTTCTGTCTATGGAAGATTCTGCAGGGACCAACTCTGTTCTAGTTCATGGAACGATCCTTCAGCTTTCTTACTTCCAGGAACCTGGCACACCACTCTAGTGGTGCCTAAACTGGATCTGGATGGATCTTGACAAATTCACTTCAAGCAGGACGTGAAGACGCTCCCAGTCCATTTTCTGGTGGTTTCTAGACCTGCAGGCGATACACCCCTAAGTCACCCCAGCACTGCAGCTGCACTGCTTGCCTGCAGCGGCAGGACCCCAGGTACCGTTGTGGTCCCATGAAATGATTCTGCTTTCCCTCCCGGCAGTCTGTCCACAATAAATCTATGCTGCAAAAGGATCACAGTCCCTGAGAGAATTTATTCCTTTAAATATGCAGCATTCTTGATCTACGGAGCTTTACAAGATTCTTTTTATCTTGGCCTAAAATTCAAAGGTAGATGTGATATGCTTTACCAGGCTTGAACAGGGAAATGACGGGGAATTAGCATCCATCTGCTGAGTGCAGCCCAGCCCCTTCTGCCCTCTGGTACCTTCAAACTACCATATTTTACCTTAAAATATTATAATTCTTCTCACCTCAGCAAGAAATCTGCCTCTAGCAGAGTGGGATAATTTCACTAATAGGTAATTAATCCAACAAGGATTTATTACACTGAAAAAAGCACCACGACTGGAGGCTTTTCAAAATGTTTTAGATACCTATCTCCTTTTCCCAGGCTTTTTCAGTGTGAGCATCCTCTGCTGATCTTCGCAGTTGCAAGAGCTGAAGTTCAGCCTTGTGTCACTTTGCAGCCGCTGTCGCTGGCTCCCGGCCTTTCCTGAACCGTTTCACTTTGCAGCAGAATAGCTCAACGCCACGCCTCAGAACAGCTTATCCTTCCTGCTCCTCACCGCATTTGTGTAAGCCAGGTTTGTTCAAACCTAAGTAGAGAGATGCAGTGGCATGTGAGCAACAGCAGATACATCATGTCAGACCCAGTTGCCAAGTGAGCTGAGGGATGCATCTGCTCAGCAGCTTTGTTACTGCAAATGTCGCCGCTTTCCAGTGGCCTTCCCGTGCTGAAGCTCAGTTGATGCAATCTGTGGCTGGTATGAAGAATATGATCATTCTTAACAAGACATAACTGTCCATTTCGTAGGAGAGCTGATGTTGGCTCTGGGCCAGTTGCATGGATGATGTAATCCTGACAAATAATTGGAATATCTGTCATGTTAGCAGATAGATTGTGAGAGCTGCAAAGCCACAAACAACTGAAGTCTGTCTGAGAGCTGAATGATTTGGTCATTATACACATTTAACCAACATAATGGTCATACGTCTCCTGGATTTCAGGAAGAAATCCTCCTGCTCCTGATTTGTGTCAATGCAGAGGGCAATAGAACTGAGACAGTCTGCTCATCTTCGCTTAATCCTGAGTCGCAATGTGTCCACGATGCTGGGCACCAGCCAGCATCCACATTGGTGCAGGCTCCTTCCCAGGGACGTCAGAGTTAATCACTTTGTGATAAAGAATTAAAATTTTAATGATGGTCTTGGTTTGGGCTTTCCAAAGAGAGCAAAATCAGGAACAGGGCCCTCCTCTTTTGTCCCTGTGATTCCTCTGAGCTCTTGCTCAGGTCCAGAACTGCTGTTCTCTTCATCACTTTGGTTTTGTCCTTCTTTTTTCAGGCTCTCTTCAGAAGTGTCAGAAGTGCCAGACACATATTCCTGGTGTCTTTCTTTGCTTCTCTTTAAGCAGCCTTCTAAGCTCTGCAATAAAATCTATTATTTCAATTTCAGATCCCTCAGTAACAGTCTGTTTTCCACCCTTAGGCAACTAAAAGCTTAATGTGCAACTCGCAGAAAGCAGCTCCAGTCTCTGGCACTGGTATTCGATGAACCAGCCTGCCCAGAGATGGGCCGTTTCACACATCCGCGCACACGCTGCTCGTCAGTGCTAACTGATGCTCAGGCTACAGCTGCTCAGGCTGGCATCTGATGGTTTCCAACAGTCCTGGACTAGTAGGAGTAAAAACTGCAATTCATAAATCACCAGGGCCATCATTAACTGTGACTTGATCCATGATTTGGGATTACTAAAAGCAAGACAGTGTGAAATCATGCACTCATTTCCTTTGACACATGAGCCATTAACAATAAAAGATGTAGAACTTACAGTCAATAAAAGAGGAAGGAGGGGACCCTCACAAGTAGTGAAATACCGTCCTGACACTACTTACAGCTCAAGTTAAGAAATACTTCTTGAGCATCTGCTTCTTAGTATCAACCAATTATTCCTGTTTAGTTTAGCATATATAGAGGAAGGCACTGTGAGGCAACAGGAATCTGCTGATATTTCTGATACTGCTGAATTCTTAAAAAAAAAAAAAAAGGTTACTCCTTTCTATCTTTAATTCATTGTTTCCTAGTGGGAGACTGGGAAGGCAGCTGTAGGAAACCACATCCATGTTCAGGACATGGCATTATAGAAATTCTGATGCCTCTATTGCAAATAATTTACAAACGCTGGGCTTTGCTCTGGTTTGGGACTAATGGAGCATAACCGATTCCAGTGAAGTCACCCCCTGTGTTAAGGCAGAAGTATGAGCCAAAGACAACAAAATAATACTCTCTCTGGTGCCTGGAGTGACGAAGCTTATGTGGGTACTGTGTGTACGTTTGATTGAATTATACAAACATCAATAAGCTTAAGAGGTTGATACAGCAGGCACACAACACAGGGAAGAAAACCTCAGTTAAATTAAATTAATTATAGGCATAAACTTAATATCATTAATGGAGCTATGGAGGTTACTCTGAGTGCATGTTTGGTAACATTGGGTTACACCTTGCCTCTTTTAATGGGTTCTCGTTGTCCAGCTCAGCAGGTTCCAAACTTAGCTGTGGGCAACTCCACATAGGAGTGCTGCTCCTGTTGTTAACTGCTCTTGAAGGGTCTTGGGCTGAAACTTAACGCTCTTGGGAACACGCTGCGGGTCTAAGTGGTAGCGCCTGGAAAGAAGCACAAAGCCCGTGTCTGTTCTGCTGCGTGGAGCAACCTGGAGACCTGGCTCCCAGCTGGCTTCACACCTTATCTGCAGGGGCATCCCTGGCTCAGGGGCCACCCAGCCTGACCCAGCCCTCCCTATTCAGGAGCAGCAGTGTGACACCCAACCCAGCAGCCCCCACCCAGCCCATCAGCATGTGGCAGACACTGTGGCCCCCCCAGGTAGGACTCTGCTGTTGCCAGCAATGAGAAGAGGGATTTGTTATCCCTCTGAGTCAGAGCGTGAGGTGCTGGGTATCCTGGATCTCTGACTTTGTCCAGGGCAGAAGCAGAGCTCTTGCTTCCACCCTCACAAGGTTTTTCTCCTGTTTGTAACATAGCAGGTGTTATACTAGAGACCCAGCTTCATCATTCATCTCCAGCTCAGACATCAAATTACTCCCACATATGAGGACTGCATTTGCAACTCTCTCACGTACGCTGTGGCTCTTAGGAATGAGACTTTTATCTCGGGAAGCCAGAACGCAGATCTAACCAGCGCTGCCGTCTCCTGGAGGAGATAACGTGTCTTTGCTCAGCGACCAAGTTCCGCGCTTGCCTTCTATCACGCAGCACCACTTGGCAGGGGCTGCCTGGTGTATGTGATAGCAGACACTGAATTACTTCAGAAAAACAGAGACTTTTTCTTTATATAAAAACAAATGACTAATTAAAAGTGGATTTAATTTTGCAGTTCGTATTTTCTTGGGGTCGTGCCAAATTCTGGAGTCCATACTCCACACCCTGTCCTCCTGGAGGAATTTGGCTAGGGAAAGCACTGAAAGATTTGTTCCCTTTCCTCTCCCTTACTCTTAAAATCCCTCCCCCCTGCTTCTCCCTTCCTGCAACTGGTAAATTGTGAAGAACAGGAATGTTCCTGGGAAGAAACCCAGGCAGAATCACATTCAGAACAAGTCAAAGATTTCTTGCATAGCTAAAGCATGTGTTTGCAATCCCCAATTGCCGAGCATGTAAGCCCTGCCAGCGCATGTTGTTCCCTTCAGATGTTCTCAGAGAGCTCTAGGCAGTGTCCAGGGCAGTCTGTGGACAACGTTTAGCTGAAGCATCGCTCTTTGGCCCATCTGTTCACAGTGCCAGGGCCAAAAAGGCTCTCAGAGAAAGGATGGCAAACAGCCAGCCCTACCTTTCCCAAGGAGCTGTGTTAGTGATGGACAGAACCCTTGGTCTGCATGACCCCCCCCAACCCCCGAGTCACAGACTGGCACCATTTGGGCCAGTGAGGGTTTGGCTGTGGCTACCAAACTGTCACCCCAAGCTTCAGGCAGCTTCTGGGATTGATGGTCTCCAGAATAATTAGGATGTGCAGCCCCAACAAAGTACTGCTCAACGGAGAAGGACAAAACTGTGAGATTTCTAATGGAGGTCCAAAAGGTAAATTATAACTGTTGGGAAGCACCAGACAGACAGGCAGAAACCACAGCCTGCTCTCCCTTCTGCTTGGGAGCTATCACTGATCCCGAGGGAACGTAACTCCTCCAAAAGGTGCCATTTAATGGTTCAAAACTGGAGCCTGACATGGCCAAGGGGGATGGGAGATGGGGGCTGAGACACTGGTTGGAAAAACAGAGCTTTAATGGATTTGTGAGGAAGCTTTTGTCCTTGGCACCACGCGGAGCACAGTACATTACGGGAGCACAAAGTGAGTCCTTGCTGAAGCTGGTGCTGATGCTGGGGAAAGGCAGGTTGATGAAAGCATCACTTGTCTTTCCAATGACCTTATCATGTGAGCTCAGCCTGCCAAGAGCTGTCTCTCGCTCCGCGCTGCTCGTGGTCTGAGCCAACAAGCCTGAACGCACTGTGCTGACATCTGATATTGTCCAGCATCGCATGGCAGTCTCCGAGTGCTGCACACGCATCCTTTCAGAATGGGACGATGACATCTCTGGGCTTTGCTGCGTATCGCATGCCTCCATGCTGTCTCCAGCTCATCCCACTTCCAAACATGTCTAATGTGACTTTGTAGTTTTTTTAATACAAAATGCCCCAGGGAAGACCCTGAGCTTGCGAGAGGAACAGAAGAAACAGAAGAGTCTTCCAAAGCAAGATCTTTGGCCTCAGTGGCTGAGAGGCTGTGCTGTGCTCAGCCTGGCTCTCCTTCATGCTTGCCAAGAGGGCTCCCATGTCGTTACTGGTGTATGGCAACACTAATGAGCAAGTAACACATGAGGGCAGCAGCAGGCTTTGCTTTCCTGTCCGTCTGGGAGTCTGTGCTTGCAGCATCCTCACACGGGTCTTACACAACTGGGGTGCTCCGAGATTTGAGGGTCACTGTGCTGGGCACAAGCCCAGAGTGACAGCTACAGCTGATCAAGTGATGAGAAAAGCATGCCCCAGGAGAGAGGGGCTGTGTGGCCTCATGGGACAGGATGTCAGCACTGAAACCTGTGCTTTTGTCATTGCACTGGGTCCTCCTCCAGTTCCTGCAGTCCCAGCCTGAGCAGCTCATGTTACAAAGCACATTAAAGCAGGAGACAGCTACAGCATTTTCTGCTATGGCAGATACGGCTGGAGTGAAAATCGCAGGTTCGGATCCCACTGCAGGCCCTGGAAAAGCCTCGCTGAGCTTGTTGCACGACAGGAAGGACAGAGCCCAGCACATCCCTTTCAGTGAAGTGAAATGAAAAAAAAAATATGCTCTTATTGACTGCACCATGAAGAAAGATGCAGGGTTCATCTGATACCATTTATTCCCTTGGAGACTCTTAATGTTCAGGCAATGGGAAAAAGCCTGGATCTTGGCTCTGAAGGTCTTAAAACCCAAATTTTCAGACCAGGAACATTTCAGTCAGGGAAGTGGTTATAACTGACATAGCAAGCCTCCAGGATTTTCTGGCAGGGCTGTTTCCAGAACAGTGTCTTTTTTCCTGCACTGGGTGAGCAGAACTTCAGGAATTGCCTGTGCACCTGATGTTTGCCTGATTGCTCACATCAGTGCTCCCCGTCGTGTCAGTAATGTGGCATCTGAGCAGTACTGGCCCAAGCTGATGCTGGAAATGGTAAGAAATAAAAAACCCAACAAAAGGCAGCCCAGTCACCAGAAATGATGATGGATTAATTACAATAAGGGATGGGAAAGAAACAGGCCTGTATTCCATGAGTAATTAAAAAACATAATAAAAATGCCCAGAAAGGAAAAGCATTTTCTGTAACGGAGGCTGCTGCTTTAATTGGAAAGCGCTGTTAACACAACTGCCTGAGTGAGGGGAGTGCAATAGCCCAGCAGGGCTGTTGGAGATCTGCAAGTAAACAGCTGAATTGCATCTCTCAGCTTCAATCTGCAAATTTCCAAAGCCAAAAGAACAGCTTTAAATTTAAAACTTCTGTTGGAGCTCATGCTTCAATTGGGCCATGCGCCAGGACATGCAAAGACTTAGGGCATTAAGAGTCTCATGGAGATGAAAAGCCAGCGGGGAGTCATTTGAGTTGGCTAGTAACGTACTAAGCTCTAGCAGGATCTGCCTTCATTCCTTTTAAACCAACTTGTGAGGAGGAAAATTGGGAAAACTGACATTTTATCACTTGTAATCGGTACAGCAAAAGCTAAGGCTAAGCATGGCCCTGATACAAGTCCCATGTCCTGCCCACAGCCCAGCAGAGGGGTCCCAGCCCCAAGCTGGCTCTGCCCTTTCAGTAACCAGGCTGTGAAATTGCCCCTGAAAATGCCCCAAACCAGCAGCTGACCACCACGAAGGACATCAGCTGCTCTGCTGGCTGTTGTTTTCTATTCACTTCAAACCATAACCTCAGGCAACCTTTAACCACAGAGTGACAGGACAGGTTTGCACTTACTCTTGCTCAAAGGAGATCAAAGTGCTTTATAAAGCCACCAGAGTGGTACCTCTGCTATTGCACAGAGGTTCCCTGAGTTACAGAGAAATGAACTGATTCACCCAAGGCTGCGCAACATGTTGACATGTCAGCACAGCCCAGATCCCAGCTTTCTGGGATGAGCTGGGGTGAGCGTGCATTAAGCAATGAAAGATGTGTCTGGCTGTCAATAAAGACCTAGAAAAGCTGCAATTGCAAACTGTGAACAGTAGCAAAGTGACACAAACTCTAGCAGCATGATCACCAGGTACCAAACACAGCACTACTAGCCAAATCAGTGTCTTGTAAGGAAAAGGAAGGAGATCAGAACAATCTCTTGTACTGTGGGGCTGCATCCCTGCTGGTTAATGCTGCAGCTCCCTGAGCAGACAAGCCTGAGATGGACAGGCTGAGAATAATTACCAGGAGTCTTTGCAACCCTTTGCTGGGACTCTTCCCTGCCAGAAGCTGCACTACAATATTCCCAGCCATTTCCTTAAGTATCCAACAGATTGGACAAAATTAAAGAAATATGGATCTTGGGCTTGAAGGCCACTGGGAAGTTGCTAATTGGGCTCCCAGCTGAGCCAAATGCAAGGAAGAACACTGTTAGCAATAAACACAGATAAATCTTCTCTAATCGGAGCCATGGAATGGGTATCTGCTTCTGGGGAAACCTTCACCTTCTCTCCGGGCAATGTTCACCATGAGGAGAGGGGCCCCAGTGGGCTTGAGGACAGAGCTGACCCTCCACAGCTGCAGGAGCCCTCGCCCTTTGCATGCCCAGCAGCCTGGTGAGCTGCAGAGGTGGGGTCCAGTCTCACCTTGTAGACACCAACCTTGCAGGGGAGACTTGGTAGGTCCAAGGTCTGGATGCAAGAACACCATGGTTTCCTCCATGAGAAGCTGGCTCATGCCCACGAGGAGACCGTCAGCATGGTAAGTGGGTGCACGGGAGCATGTTGGCCACGATGCTTGGCCTTGAAATCTGCCAGGGTCCTGGGGAAGCCAGGCCAGGACCCTGTGCTGCCTCTTGGAGTGCTAAAAACAGAGCAAGTACAAGAGAAAAAAAAAAAGAAGGGGGGAGAGCAATTATTAGGAGAATTAAAGTGACAAATGAGCAGATGAAAGGTACAAAGTGTAATCTTTCTTTTGTGCTCCCAGGTGGGACTTTACCAGCAACAGAATGAATACCACAGAGAACCAGCTGGCAGAGGATCAGGTAACCCCTCCTCACCCCATTCCTTAAAATTCAAAACATACAAATGCTGAAGTCTTGCTAAAAGCTGTCCCCTCATCTCATCATGACATGTACCCAGAGCCTGTGGATAGCAGCTACAGTGAATAAACATGAGCAAAAGTAGCTGGATTGAATTTGCTAAAGGAGAAAAAAAATTACAGTCATGTTGTTAAGAAAGAATGAGCACTCATTCTGTCTGTTTATTCTGATTCACTGTGTTGGATTGTGCTTGCCCTAGGAAACATGAGAGCTGGTGGGGATCATATTAGCAAAGAAAATAGAAGAGCAACAAGTAGATAGTTTAGAGTTCATGCAAACATTGTGCCAGTCACTGAACCAGAAAAAAAAGTTGGCTCAGAGGCAGTCACTGAGTTGAGAAAGGATCTATTGATAAGATCCTCTTGGGGAACAATCTCAGAATGATGTGAAAGATAGATGGGAAATGGTGCTGCAGAGCTAAGCTAAGCACTCAGGAGACACTACTGCATCATTTGGGTTTTTTCTTTGCTTTCCTCCCCCATTCTTCCCCATTTATTACTAGAATAAAGAGTATTTTTGCCTGTGAAAATCTTTGTGCCTAAAGAAGTAACACTGGGGTGCGCTCCTGCACCAGTGCTGAACTTCTGGGTAGCTTTGCTTCAACGTGCTGGAGAAAATAACAGTAAAACTATTAGCTATGGATTATCTGTATTATCAACATCACCTCGACTTTTAGCATCTACACCTATAAATTCCTTACTTGTGGGGAAAAAATGTATCACAATGGTTTCAACTTACCAGAAAGCTGCTGCCACCAGTTACTCTTTGTGGAAATGTCAAAAGAACAAGATCAAGTCCCAGATGGCAGAGGACACAAGCTACGGCTAACCAGGAGGAGAAGATGCTGTCAAACGTGGTATCTGAAGAGGTGAGGAAAGCCAGGGCAGCTTCTTGGTCCAGGAGATAAACCTTCGTGGCTTTAATAGATGTGATGCGTTTACACGTGTTCCCAGAAAGGGGCAGTAGAGACCAAACCCACACAATGGAAAGAGATGTCCTGATCAGAGAGAAATATAAATAAAGAGCAAGAATTATTCGCAATGTTTCTTTTCCTTGGCATACAGAGGCTCTGCCATGTGCCCATTCAAATAAAAACAACGAGACCTGCATAGGCCAAAATGGGGCTGTGTCGTATAACAATAACCTCAGTCCACCCTGAGATCGCTTCCTTCGCCTGCTTCTCTGAGGAAGGCACTAACCCTGCCCAAACCGGGATGCTGTGTGGATTGCAAGAGGCACACGGGCATGAAATGCATGGGGGAGCCCTATATAACACACTGCTTAACACCTATGTCACTACAGCAGCATGGCAACCTTTGAGTCGGCTTATTAGCAGGGGAAACAATAACGATTTGTGAAAGGTTTGCTGTCAGGCTCATGAGTACCTATACCATGGCTCATCGCTAACACAATTTGTCTTTCACCTAACCTTGAAAGAGAGGACACAAGAGAAAAAGGAGTGCTTATAATAAGATTTCCAGCAGTTCATATTGGCGTGAAGGTGTCAAGCAGGCAAATCCATCCCTGGACCACCTTTGCATTCCCTTCAGGCTCTCTTGAGCCACTCAGAGTTTATTCTAGAGCTGATTCAGCCACTGTCTGAAGGAAAACGCAGTTATTTACCTGGAGCAAATCCCATATATTTTACTTCATTTAAGCCACTTATCCCAGCCCTGTTCTATTGCTTTGGGCTATTCTCTTGCACTGTCCACAATCCCCAGTGGAAGGGATGATTTTGCTGGTGGGGAAGTCCAGAAGCCCCGGTCATTGGACAATACAACAGCCACAAACCATGCAGCCAGCCTCTTCCTCAAAGAGTTTCTGACCTAGGAATAAGATTGGAAGACATGAAAGCAAGCAGGGGGCAACGTGAAGTGAGAAACCAGCCATCTGCAGCAGAGCAGCTGAGGCAATAACAGCTTCATCAGGAAACCAAGAACCCTTTCTGGTCCTGCTCTCAGCTTAGTTCAACACACCAGCAAATCTGGCTGCAGACTGAAATCTTGGCTTCCCCTGAAGCCAATGGCAAACATCCCACTGGCTTCAATGGGAGCAGGACTTCACGCCAGATCTCGTGCTTCCCATTCCTTTGCCGTAGCCATGAGAGCAAGCTTCCCTTCCAAGGCTGTGTCTGCAGCTAGGGCCTTCAGGAGCAGAAGAATGGCCCTCCTCACAACCTGAGAAGTATCAATGGGAAAAGACTTCTATTTAACAGAAATGGCGATTGCCCTAGAGAACAACTGGCTTAGAGTTACAGGGCTCTCTGGAGCCCCATTTCTTTCTCTCTGAAATTTTTCCCTTAGGCTTTAACTGCCTATTTCCCCTTAGGCTCTAACTGCCCACAGGGTTTTGGCTGTGATGAAATCACTAGTGGGAGAAATGGTCTGAGCTGGGTTATGCAGCTAATAACACTCATCTGTCCCAGTCTGAACATCCCTCCTTCCGTACCTGCTCACATAGCAGCACCTACACGTAGCGTGACCCACAGGAACGCAGCAAACAGGCAGGAGAAGACTACGTTGGCCCCTTTCTGCTTTTATCACAACAGAGTTGATACTTACTGGAGGAGCTAAAGAAAGGGATGCTGGAAGAGCTGTGCGCTGACCACACAGGGCTCTGTGTTTGCTCTGGCACGAGCATCTCTCTGCTGAGATGAGCATCTTGAGATCTCCAGGCTATTTGTGAGGTGGCAAGGTCACGGCTCTCATTTCCTGCAAATCTTTGCTTTCCTTGGCAAAAATAATGATTTTTTTTTAGGGAAATCTTGGTGGGTGTTTTGTGATCAGTCAAGCACAGCAGATTACATTACTGGAGGGTGTATACAGGACCTCCCGTCTTCTAGACATAGTAAAATGAGTCTGTTTGCTCCAGAAATTCAGGAGTCACCAGCATGGTGCTGACCACCTGTATTATTTCTGAGGTCACGCGGCATGTCTACTGGACAGATTGATGTCTGTACAGCTGACTGTTTGCATATCAATTCTAGAGGCAAAGGAAATTCTTCAAATCCCAGAGAACAAATGTGCGCTGCTATAGAAAAGCAGGTGGAGATGTGCCAAGTTACAGCTCCTCAGTTGCTACCCCTGTAAAGAATGCCCTGCGAGAAAAACTGGAAAATATTTCATGAAAGAGCAAAGATAACAGAAGACTATCTGGCAAAGGGTAGAATTTAATATTAATGGCTTTCTTTAGTCACTGTATTTCCTGTTCCTAACTTAACCCTCTAAAATCAGCAATGGTCAGAGAAGAGCTATACACTTCGGCACATCTAAAAGGTCTTCGAGCACTTTGCAAATATTAGGGATGGCTATCCCCTGAGGAGACTGCCCATGTAGCCAATGCTCCTTTGGCAAACACTGAAATTTGGCTTCTTCCCTGCTCTGCAAACATCTTCCTTCTCTGTCTCCCAGTTTACCACAGGAACTCAGGAAGCAAGAGGAGCTAGGCTCCTCTTGAATTCACGCTCCAGATTCATTGTGGAAAAACTCCTTCGCCATGGACAGATGGGTCATAGATACCCAGCAGCGATGTGACTGTTGTCATTTCAGCTCGTCAGCTACTTTAGGGCCTTGTCCCTGGAGGCACTCAGGGTTACGTGGAGACTGCTGATGGCTGTGTGTGGCTCAGCTGCTGGTGTATCTAAACATCTCTGTTAAACAACAACACACTGAAACTTGCTTTGAAAGTGAGCTGAACCAGCCCCATCTCCTCACCCTTCCCTGCCAACTGGTACTTGCCTAGAGCGGTCCAAATACCAGTCAACACGGATAAGAGATGCACAACGTGGCTCCTCCGAGTCCCACGGTCCTTTGGCCAGAGGAAATCCTTCTGTGCCACCCACATCTTCCTTAAACCTGGCAAAGTACCTGAATTAGACAGCTGACTTGCCAAGAGAGATTTAGGCTGGAAACATCTCTAGAAAGATGGCTCTCATTAAGAGCTGAGGTCTGCAAAAGAGCACAATGCTGGCTGGGGCACAGGGCTGGAGAGAGAAGTGTTAGTCATCGCCTGCCTCATGTTCGGCCCTTCGGACAATCTCCTCTCTTGGAAGATGCGCTGTTTTGCCTGTACGACTGCTGGCAGAAACTAATGAGCGGGGCTGGTTGAAAATTTTCCATCAAAACAATATTTCTGTTTTGCCAGAAGATAGTTTAAAAATTAAGTGGAAAAATTAGAGAAAAGTGCCTGGGCTTTGGCTGGCATTGTTGGTCAAAAAAATCCCAAACTTGAGATTTTTTCGCCAAAAATGGAAGTATTTGGGGTGAGGCAGGGGAGGAAGAGGGAGGAACCTGGCAAGTCTTAGTGATACCCTGAAAAACATCTACGAAAATTTTGACAAATAGGATGTTTTTGTCAATTTTTTTTCTGTAGTGAAAGATATTTCTGCTTTTAGAACCATTCTACAGGGAGCCTGGAAAACAAACATGCTTTTTTTTTCTTATACATAGGACTATAGATACTCCATAGCTTGTAGAATAAGCATAGGCAGCAATTCCTCTAGAGAGGTACATAAGAAAGACCAAATCTCTCGTAGGAGCTGCTCAAGAGCCTACCACCCAAAACCGATAATTCTCAGAAAGGGACACCCACACACACAGCTGATTCTGCTGTGAGTTTGTTCAGCTGATGGAAAGCCTCGATAACCTCACATTTGCCTTGCATACAAATAAACTGAGCCACGGGGACAGCCAGGGAAAAGGCATTGCTTGCGAAGGAAGGTACTGTGCACACAGCTGTTGCAAAAGCATCCATACTGAACAGTCAGCCAGCCACAGGCAATGTTGTTGCTAATAATGTTGGAGAGAGAATGGTACATAAATACCTGGGAACCCACAAAAAGCTGTTTTCCATCTTGCTTACACAATAATGTGGTTTTTCTTTTTCCCCTTAAAAATTGTTTCTTCAGCAAAACATGGTTGGGAAAAAAAAAAATGGCTGGAATCCTCCTTACCCTCTGGGAAATGTGTCTGACAGCATTTCTTGGGCTGAGTGTCCCAGTCCCCTCCTCAAGGTATTGTTGGCCGGTGTTGTGAAATGATTTGTGGAAGAAGCAGTGAGCGAGAGCGGCTGGCAGCTCTGGGTGCTTGCCAATGTCTGAAGAGAGCAGCAGTCTGTGAGTTCAGCAGGGCCCTCCTTCCTCGACACAAACCTGGGCACAACGCAGATCTGATGGTGCTGAAGCCAGCGCAGCACCAGTGGCACAGGAGGTCAATCAGCTCTGTGAGAAAACTGAGATGTGACATGATGTTACTAGGCAGTGGGGAGCAGGGTAGGCTCGATTTATAGTGATTTCCTAAGGAATTAGACCATGATTCTGGACAGGATTTATATTTTAGACAACACTTAATTTTTTTAAAAGACTAATTCAATCTAGATGTGGATTTCATACCTTTTCCTTAATGAAAGCAGCACCGGGGGAAGCATGCTCAGAAGTACTGACGTGTCCTGGCAGGGGCTCCGACTGCTGCAACTCGCCTTGCTGACAGCTCGAGCTTGACTCTCGTCCCACGACAGCCTGGGGTTACAGTCCCGGCGACTTCCACCACAAGCAGCTCTGGCTCAGAGCTGCCGAAGTGATAAAAGACTTCTTGTGCGATCATCTCAGGAGGAAAGTTTGGTGCCAAACAAAGCTGCAGTCTGGTTGAGTCTTTTTGCCATTAGAGACAAAATCAGGGGAAAAATACAGAGCTGGGGAAATAAATGGAAGCTGCAAAATGTTCAAATAATGTATTTTCCAAGAAAATGAAAAAAAAAAAAACCCAAACCAATTGAGACTGGCTTGTCTGTCTTTGCTGGCCAGGCCGTGGTTGCACTGATCTTTGTGCAGCCTACAGCTCCTGTGAGAGCACACCCCTTTTCACCGATTCATCGCCAGCCTGAACATCTTCACTGCCTGTCTCCAGGATGGCTGCACAACGATGCTGTAGTGTGCAGTGACCTTACAGAAACTGTCAGCGATCTTTCAACAGCTGATGCTTTTTGGGGCAGCAGAGCCAGCCATACAGACTGGCATCCTACCAGCGCTCTCCTCCTGCTGAACAAACGAGTGTTTCCCTCTCTGCCAGCCCACATTTTGAGCAGTATCCAGGCTTGGGGTTGGATTTTGCAGCCCAGTTTCTGTAAGGGGCATCTCTGAAGTGATGTGAATGTTACCCTTTGCTACTTCCAATAACAAAAAATGTGTCTGAGGATATAAAACCAGTGGGGAATATCCCTTTCCCTCCCCTGCCAGTGCGGTAACCGCAGCACAGGCTCACTCACTCGGTTCAGAAGCAGCCTGTGCTCATCTCCGTGCCTTTTCAGGTTGCTGCTGCCAATAACCCCAAGGAGCTGCTTTGGGAATCTGCCTTTTCCCCAGGATCATCTGCAGTCTGTAAGAGAAGGACTGTTTCTTTGAGCATGGCCTTCCAGCATCCACATGTTTGCTTGTAGCTTCTAAGTGTCACTGCACAAAGAACATTAAATCATTATAAAAGATCTCAGAACAAAAACCAGCCAGAAAGCAACAGCGAGGGGAGACATAAGGCTACTGCAGGAGTATCATGAGAAAAATATTTTTCTTCAGAGGGCTGAAGGAGGAGATTAAATGCACTTGAGCAGCTGAAGGCAGGTATTTTGTATAGAGTGAAAAGGTGGTGAAGTTACCGGTGGGTGCAAAACAGGTTTGTGGGGGATAAAGCAGCTGCAAATAGAGCAAGAGGGGAAAGGGACAATGATCATGCAGGGAAGGCAAGGCCATGAAGCGTGTGGGAAATAGAGGAGGATGGACAAGGCATCTCTGGAGTTACACGGAGACTGCTACAAGCCCCTGAGGCTTGGGACAGGCTGAACATGCCGAGGATGCAAAGGTTCACCTGGAGAATGAGTTGTGCCAGGAGCTGGCCCCACATGCAGCTGTCCTGCGGGCTCCACCATGGCGAGGGCGCAGAGCTGCTCTCTCCCGAGGCCGAGGAGGATGCCAAGGCCTGTGGCATGACCCAGACAAGTCACACTGGAGGCTCCAGCTCCACCCAGCCCACAGAGGGATGAAAGGAAGAAACACCCAAGCAGAAGCCTTTTACAGCCAAACAAGAGGAGCAAAGGGAAACCACAACTTTCAAGAAAGCCCAGCTGCTTCTCTGCAGCACAGTGGTCGAGGCGGATACCTACCCCAGGCCATGGGGACCTGCCCAGCGTCTCGGCTATGGTAACGCACAGGGAACACATATGCAAGCCCCAGACATCAGCTGCAGGACTCTGTTAATTGGGAAAGTCTGTCTGAGTGTCTGGCCACCATTTGGCAGACACGGCAGCTCTGACAAAATAATAAATGTGGTACAGTGCAGCCTCCGGACATTCTTCGTGGGGTCTGTCACATGAAAGTGGCATGAAAGGAGACAAGGCGATGCAAGACACATGAAGGTCAGTGTTGGAGACTCTCCGATTACCTTCTGGGTAGTTACTGCTGAGGCAAGTTTGTAGTCCCTCTCTGCTTACATCCTCTCTTGTTTAATCTTCCCTTTTATAAACACACAATTCTTCTCACTCAAAGTGAAATGCTTCAGACCTGCTGTCCAAGGCAGTTATGTGGTTGGAAAATCTGTCTCCAGGTAGATCAGCCCATTTCGAAAGAGTGTGAAGAGAAGCCAGAGACATGGTAAAAGGACAAAAAAAATGCACACAGAAAAGATAACTGGTCTTCGAGCATTAACAGCAGTTGAGGAACTCCAGTTTTCCTACTGACCTGCCTCCAAATCAACATAAACAGAAGGATGCTGAAGTGCAGGTTGTATGGAGAAGTATTATCAAGCATGGTCAGCACAGGTCCACATAGTCGAAGAAGAAATGCTGTTCAGGAGCAGCTCCCACAGCCTGCCTGTTTGTGGGTGCACTATGTTCATACAGCAGCAGGACAACAAGGGAGGCAAGTAACTTGCCAACAAGCGGGTTCCCAGGGCTTCTTCTCTTACATCTGGGTTGGTTCTTCTCTGCCTGGAACTCCACAGCATACTGGTGTTTGTGCCGACACTCAATAAGAAGAAAACATACCTTTCCCAATGGACCATGCGGTGTTGGGGAAAGCACAAAGGAACAGAGCAAGGTCCTCCAGCAGTAGTACTCTGACTGATGCATGGGGTTGATGCCAGGGTAAGGTGATCCATATTGAGCTTTTCAGAAAGAAACTTCTATCCAGAGAAAGCAGGGTCTGCTAGCTTGCTGTAAGGGATCAAGAGACAGCTAAGGCTGCTGTGTACACTGGGACTTGCAAGAGAGTGAAGAAGGCAGGCCGAGTTGGTGGAGGCAGAACTGAACTCCAAGCAGCTGAGGAGAGAATATACTTTTCTCCTGGTAGTTCTATGCCAGAGGACCAGGGCCATCCAACCCCACCTGCCTTTAATGAACTTGGCTGAGGTGTCTTAAAAACAGACATCACAGGGAAGGACAATGTCTTCAAATCACCTGATTTCTTGGTTAGAAGATGGGGATCAGGGAAAAACAGCAAACTGCTACATACAGAATAGGCAAACTAAGTATATAAGCCTACTGGATTTATAGAAGAGATATTGGCACATACCAGGAAAATTTCAAGCCAAATGTATGACAGCATTCCTTACACCCCTCCCACCCATTGCCATATCCCAGCTTAATGCAAAGCCTTTTGGCTTCCAACGGCTTACAGCTACGTTTTATTGTTTAAACAGGTCAACAATTGCAATCATATGTTGACTCCAGGCAATACACAAACACGATGATGTGTTAATATACAGCAACACTTGGATAGAGTTTCTACAATTTCGCTGCCGTTAACAGTCATACGTACGATGGCAGCTAGGCCAGTATCTCCTAAGGCTACCTCTGAAAATGAGGAAGCCTACCAGTGTCGTGTCATTACCCAGAAGCCAGTGTGAGATCATTAAATGAACTCTATTTTTAATCCAAGCATAAACTGCACTTCTGGAAAAGATTTTGGGAGGAGGACTGTTACACCAACCATACCTCGGTTTGTTTTCAAGGCTGCTTTAGAAAGGTGCTGTTCCCATCTCCAGGAAGTGTCCTTTTAACAAGAACCGCGCTGGAATGGGATATGGATAATGGCATCTTGGTAAGATGGGATGGGAGCGGATCCTACAGGCATATCTGTGTGCAGCTGCCTGCAAAAAACATCTTCACCATGCTGAAGGGGGAATTAAATAGGACAAAGATTCTGGCTAGTGCCTACAACAAAAACATCCAAAACACTTGGCTCCAAAGTAATTCTGTTTATTTCACACCAGGGAAGTGTGCAGCTAGGTTATGTAGATACCTTTCCCATGGATGGGATAATTTTGCTCCAAAATAAATTTCCACATGCTCAGCAGCCTTCATTACCAGGTTGTGCCTGTGGAGCAGCTACCATTAAACATTCAGCAAGCTGCCACTTCAGCTCAGCTCCAAGATACATCGAAAGCAACCTTTCTCAAAAAACACTTGCAAAATGTCTTTCCCCCCCCCTATATAAGCCCTAGCTCCCCTGCAGCCTGCTCAGCGATACCCCGAACACAGCCTGGCTCACATTTTCCAGACAGGCATTTTCTACTGCGGTGTCACTGACCACAGACCTTGCAAGGCATCAATCAGGTATTAACACTCCCTGTGCTTTATTTTGCAACCTGACCAGGACAAGACCCATCATTTCTTAATTTGTTAGCACACTGGGAACCCTGAGATGCCAGAATTTTAGTGACAAATGACTTTTTTATACCTACCACAGCTATCAAACAGTTGGCCTAGACTCAAACGAATCCCAGTCTCAGTCCAGTATTAGACAGATGCATAATGTACTACTTCCAGCTTCACTCCTTTCTCTTACTTTTCATGTTAGCTATTTGGTTTGCTTTGTATTTTTTTTTTCAAGTTCAGAAACCTTATTAAAGTTGTTATGGAAAAAATAAATTTATTATTCAACATACTCATTTTTTTTTCAAAATGGAATGATCCTCTTTTCTTTTTTTTTTGGTTTTCATTTACAACTGGTTCCATTCAGTTTGACTGTTTTTATCTTTTCTATTTATAACCAGCACCAAAAAGAAAATTACCATGGATACAGTACATATGCAAATTAGCTAATGGAAAAATATATACATTTCACTCTGTAATGAAAAACTTAAATGATATTATTGCCATGGAGAATATATCCCTGTATTATAATAAAATATCAAGCAATAATCGACTGCTAAGATTCTTTTCCACCAACAAAAAAATAGCACCATACATGAGATAGTGAGAATCTACACTCAATAACACAATTGTGCAACTAGAAATGTACAGTACTTTAGTAACAGTACAGAGTATTGTTTACAATATGGAAATACCACCACTGTAATCAAAAGACCGTCAATCTCTTACGAACAACTAAAAAAAGTATTGTCATAGATACACGGAAACAAACAGCTTTCTTTTCACCAGTATGTAGTAACTGAGGGCAGAGCATAGCTGTAAATTCATAGTAAAGCTCCTATAAAATGATACAAAACAGAAGTGCAGGAGTATTGAACAGAATTCATTTTTTTAATTATTATTTTTCTGGCTATTATAGAATGGCAAGGTTGTCACCATATGAAGTAAGAGAATGTAATAAAATGGAGCTGTGTTGTGCCATCAGTCTTTAATTAACGTTGGTTTCCGATTATTAAAAAAAAAAAAGGTTGATGCACGCTAATCTGTGGGCTGTGAGAGCAAGTGAGGTGGTTTTTTCAGTGCTCAGACATTCGAAAGAATTCCTTGTAAATTCCTGTTTCCTTAGGTAGGACCCAGAACCTGGACCCAAATGTCCTTTGAAGTGCAGGACCTAGTATACCGGGACAGGCCACAGGTCTAACTAGCCTAGTATCCTGCTCTGGACAGAGGCCAGTAGTGAATTATTAGTGAAAAACATAGGAATTAAAATCCTTCCTCTCCTATGCACCTTTCTAGGAGCCCAGCTTTTGCCCAGAGAGGGTGACAGATCAGCACCAGAAGGAAAAGTGGCCCTTGCTATTTAAAAGCACCTTTGATTCCCATCAATAATAAATGCACACACTGCTCTTCCAAGAGAACAGAGAAGCCTGGGGGCAAATCCTCCAACTTGAGCATTAGTGATGCCAGAAATGATCAGCAAGAGGGTGGCATTTCATCGGGCCAGGCCACTTCATGGGCAAATGTTGCCCATTAAAAGAAAACCATCAAACTCCAAACCAAGGAAGGATTAAAGGGGACCCAAGCTGCTGTGAGGTGGCTGCGGTGGCAGGCAGCAAGGACGGTCACAGCACTGCTGCACAGCCAGGGCTGCGGTACTACAGGGTATGGCAGCAGGCAAGGGGGAAACCTGCACTGAACTACCAATATAAATCAGGTTCTCTGGGCTTTGTCTGATCTCTTGGAACTTTCTCATTAGCAGTTCATCTACCTACTAATTTGCCTAACTGAACATCACTATGGTATTGCTTAAATCTTCCCTATCACCCCTGCCAGCAACATTCTCCACTGATTCTTTGCTAAGTAGTTACATGACCTCTGCATTCGGGCTACAGGGTGGGAATAAGAGAAGGAGGAGGTCTGTTCCTGACCGTAAGATGCCAAAAAGAACATCCAGTATAACAAAAAACAAAGCTGGAATCATTTCCCTGATAGAGAAAATCATCTGGGGCATTGGAAAGCAGATCTGTTTGAGACAGGCACTTGAGGAAAAACTGTGTGCAAATGTGCCTTTGTGCATGCAGGCCAGCCCTGGTGTGCACACACACTCCTTTGCACTACTAAGCACAGATGCGAACGTGAAGCCCACACGGTAATAGTCTGTCGATTAACTTTAGCTCCCTGTGCTTGAAAAATTTAGCCCTTAATGAGTTATTCCAGTGAGGTCCTGGATATTGCAAGGATTGTAATAAGGAAGAAAAAGTTGCTTTAAAGATATGCTAGGTACTGAGAGTCTTTATCCCTCCTTGCATTGAAAAAAAGAGACAACAGCAACAAAGACAACTTGAGGACAGATGTGAGCTGCAACCCAGACTGGCCCAGGGGCTGGGGGTAGTAGCTGGGCTTAGTTCTGCACTCATCTCCAAAGAATAAAAGAGTAACACGCAATTCTAGAGCGAGTACAAAGCTGCAATTCATCCAAATGGCTGTGCTTGTATCCTGAAGAGTGGGCTGTAACTTAACCACTGCACAACTGGCCTTGGACCTGGCAAGGGAAATGATACATGCTGGAGCAAGGTACGACAGAGACATCGATCTGTAGGACTAACAGAGGGGACAAACTCTGCCCTGGGTAGAGCTCCTGTTTCAAGTCTCACATCTCAGAGAGGAGTTTGTTTTAAAGTGCAGAGACGTGGAAGAGGGTATCGTCTGTGCAGCACTTGCCAAGTGCTGGGATAGCACCCATCTGATAGCACCAAACCTGATAGCACCACAAAAGTGAGACAGGAAGCACTGAAACACAGTGAGTAAAATCCTAACCCTTACTGATGGCAGGGGAGGTGTTAGCCTTACGGCTTCAACAAGCTCAAGATTACACCTTGAATGTCTTGTACCCGACTGCTTTTGACTCAAAAGGCTACATAACCTCAGCTGTATGCCAGAGCCAAGAGACAGGAATCACTTGTGCTCTCCACTCCATGCTTCACACAAAGGTTGTTCCAAATCCTGTTTCTGTACCAACCCTATCCAGTTTCATGGTCCTCTTAAAAAAACCCATTCAGTCTCATTATCTGATTGACTTTGAAAAACTCAAGAGAGATGAGGCCCAGCAACCCCTCAGTGAGCGCTACTGGATGAAATGATTTCTGGCTTCTCCCATCTCATGGAAATGGTTCTTGCTTAAAAATAATTATCTACTGCTGTTAATAAGCTTCCATGTCATTAAGCTCAGAGAAAAATTAGGTTTCATAAAAGAAACTATATTATTCTGGGGAAAAGAGAGAGAGGAATCTTTTTTTAAAATTAGAAAGAAGAACAGTCCCTATTAGTTGCTCTAAAAAATATGACTTGAAATGTTGGACATAATTGTACTGAGTTTTCTGTAGGAATTTCAGAGATCTCCATCCTCTGCTATCAGTTTTCACAAGCTTTTACAGCAAATCCTCTCTTTAAATTAAGCCTTTCATTTGCATGTGTCCCTCCAAGCCCACTCTACAGTGGGAAAACTGTTGGGAATTGAAAACATCAGATGAAAGCCAAGATTAAAAGATTAAGTAATGTCTCTGCCTTTGCTGAATTATTTTGCCAGAGGCCTTCCTCCATGGAGGTACCCATAACCTTAGTCAATGTAATCACTTTGCAACTCTTGTCCTTTTCTTTAATGGTAGCAAGCCATCCAGTGGCTGGTGATTTAATATATTAAAGTAAAAAGCATTAATGAAAAATGTAAGGATGTCAAAATACAATAAAATGATTGGCTCCTTGAGATGACTCTTTCTGTTTGTTTTTTTTTAAGGTGGATGAGTGGATTACTTTGGTATCCAGTCTGTAGAATTAGTTTCAAGTCTTATTAGGTACGCTTTGGAATCCACCACATTGTAGCAACTCATGAAGTTCCAGTACTCAGACCTACTAGTCCGTGATTTACATACAAATAGCTGTAACACCCTAACAAGTAGCACAGGTTCATTAACTCTTCTGCTGCATCTTGTTTGCATAAAAGTCTCTGCAAGTCTGGCAACAGCGCTGATACCACCGCATGTCTTGGCACAGATTCTTCTCCCGGATCACCCGGCAGTACACTGTCCACTGGTCGCCTGTGCACTTGTACGTGAGAGCAGCTTGGGACAAGAAAAGAAAGAAGAAACTAGCAGATTAGCCAGAGAACAGCATTACAGGTGCGATCAAAATCTCTGCACATGAAGGAAGAAAGGGCCAATCTCGCTGTCAGCGCTGGAGATCAGATGATGTTCTTTCTACCGAAATATCAGCTTCTTGCAAGTGCTTACTGCAAGGGTGTAGCTGGACACAAGTGGGGAGCACAAGCCTCCTCACATTGAACCTATTTTGTCTCAGTGACAAGATGAATAAAATGTCTAACGCACCAGCCTGGATTTAAGCACATGAACACGGCACAGAAATCCATGGGAAGCTGTGTGCTCCCAGGGAGAGTGCTTTGCTGAGGTGTGTTTTCAGGGTGGCCACCATCCTCTCGGTGGAAAATGTTTTTACAGAGGAGCAAAACCAAACCCAGTTTGATGGGTGTACAGCTAAATTAATAGGGAGTAAAAATAGTACTTCTTCGTGTAGCAAAAGCTACAATTAGCTGTTGGGAAGGGGGAATGGATGGCAGAAACTCCTTCAGACTGACAAAAGGTTTGTGCGGGAGGGAAAGCAGCATGAGGACACTGTTGCCGAGTAGGTTGACAATATCATTAATGGTCACTCTTGCTTTCACAAAAAAGTAATGGTGGCAAAACTCTACACTTGATAAAAATGCACACACATAGCGCTTTTTATGGTATATGATTTATAAAATGTATGTAGCATTCTTACAGATGCTGTGAAAATTGGAAAATATTTTAAATTAATATTATGGCCTCTGAGGTTGGGAAAAAATGATCAAATTAGACCCAGCAGCATCTTGAGTCCCTTGTTCCTCATCTCTGCCAGATGAAACCAGGAAGGCTCTTATCCTGTATTTAGCCGTGAGTCTCGGTGCCAAGCACCAGAAAATGACGGCAGCAAGGCTGGTAGGAACGTTTATCACTGAACCTTCCTTCAGTTGGACATGAAGCAAAAGTTTGATGGAATCTGACGAAATAAAGTTGCACATGTACCAGAAAAAAAGGAACATGAAGCCAATTTAAAAAAAAAAAACAACAAAAAACAAACTGATTGCGAGAAAAAATTTTGAGTGGAAGTGACTACCCAAAATGGGGGGAGAGTAGAGCTATTTCTGAGTCTGCCAGCAGTGGAGGGGCTTTTCGAGGGGGTTAGATCTGCAGCACTGCCTTGGAGCTATGACACTGTTCAGAAAACGTGATGTAGCTGAACAAATACACATCTTATGAATCTGAGATGAGAAATTTATGTAAGAGAAAGACACTAAGCCACAAAAAAGGCTCAAACTCTAATATTTTAGAGGTCCAAGGTCCCTCACAGGTTGTGAAGTAAGACATGAAGCATGACTAGGAAGCAACATGTGTCAGGAGCCTGAGGGACAGAATAAGCTCCCTCTGAATGCGTCTCCACCGAGGGACACTGGACACAGATGTAAAAGTCAGCTAAGGTGAACTTCATACTTACATAACTCTGAAAACATTACCCAGGATTAAAAACATTCTGGAGTGGGTACAAGGCAGCATGGGTTTTGTAGACTACTGGGGTTTTTTTCTGTATAATTTTTTGGTGAGGTTTCCATTGCAGAAAACAGACTATTTTGTTTAAAGATAATCCAATGAGAATTTGTTTATAAGCAGGAAGAGCAAAACACTCAATGATACATCTTTCTGCTAATATAAAATATCGTTGTTTCTGGCCATGGTGATTCCAAGCCCAGTTTAGAAACAAAAGCATCTCAAATTACTTGCAGATTACTTTCAACAGGGACTTGAGCCTCCTCAGTCTTCTAAACACGTGAGTTTTTTAGTGCTTTGTCCTAAAATGTGAATTAGGATGGATTTCTTGAAACATCAGTGTATCAAGGACTTACTTCTCAAATGAAATGTTTTCCTTTCACTATGCTCTTAGTGCTAAAATATCTGGGAAGCACCCTCCTATGTTCTTAAACAAGAGGTTAGAAGCTCCTCAGTACGACTGCATTTGCAAGAATAAAATTTCCCATATTCTTTTAAACATCTGTTCAACTTTTGGGAAACAAATTTTAGTTCTGGAGCTTCAAGTCCAGTCCTAGTTTAAGTGTTATTTAATACTGGACAGTGCTATTAGAAAATAGTTCTCTGTTACTTCACATCTCTGCCTTTTCAAGTGTTTTAGAGGCTTCTCAGCCTACAAGACTAGCTCTGCTGAGAGGGTGGAGGCTGGCTGTTCTTTCTGGTAAGCTCTCAGCAGCGTTGTTTACAACTCAGCCTCTTGTACCGAGCAGTAACGGGAGGCACCGACGTGGCTGTGTCAGTGCAGCCAATGGCTTAGTTCAGCTTCGTCTTACTGGTGATGATGTGTGAAATGTAAAGAAACCAGCTTAGTTCTTGGAGCTGTGGCTGTACACACAGGGCTGAAGTTTGGAAAAATATATTTTTATCCCCTTAAAAATGAGCAAATGTGACGTGGAAATCATGGGTTCCCATAATTCCGTGTTAACAGAAGCATTCTTAACTAGAGCTATTTCTTAAATACAGTGTTACAGGGTTTTGGGAAGCAGAAGGCTTATCACCATATTCTTATCCCAGCCAGGTACACAGGGGACGCAGGGAGGGTGAGGAGAAGGACAGTGACAGAAAATCAAAGGGTTCCCAGAAAGATGCTGAATGCTCTCCTGCCTCCCTGGGTAAATGAATTCATCAAACCACATTCTTGTGGCTTCAAATGCAAAGGGAAAAAAAACCCAGTGATGCTCTTGTCAAGGTCATGTACTTTTTGCAGAGCACGGATGAATGAATTATCATACTTCACACTCACTACAGTGAAAGCAGGGTGTGAAGGTGTTTGTGACAGACAAAGATATGCCTGTCAGCTCCCTCACCTCTGTGATCAATCACCCACCCACCACTTGTGAGCTCCTGTTCGTCTGTCAGGTCTACCCACTGCCGAGCGCTCCAGCTTGGGCTACGTCTGACGCAGGGATTGATGGATAAACGAGGCTCTATCCGCACTAGACCTGTAGTCTAGAGTCTGACTGGGGGGCTCTCTCCTAATTTCTGGCCCTGGACAATCCTCTGAAGCCCCACTTTTATCACACTGGGCACATTGGGACCCTGGGCTTTGGCTGGTCCTTGGCGGGTGGCATTTCCCCCCTCCCCAGCACCCCTCACTCACCAAGTCTGGGCGAGGTAATTGTGTTGACGTTTATCTTCTCATTGCAGACCTCTTGGTGACACTGCCTGTAGGCCGCTGGCTTGGACAGGACAGGGCACTCATTGCCGTGGCGCCCGGTGACTTTGTGCATACACTGGACCACGCGTGACTGGAGACCCTTCCCACAGGTTGAGGAGCACTGGAGGAGAGAAGACACTGAGATATGGTCCAAGCAGAGTAGCTTCAAAATCCCATACACACAGACACCAAAACACCACTGCCAGAGCTGCAGCGTGCAGCAGACCAGCAGCTCACTCTGGTGCTGAGGACTCAACAACAGGGGCAGGGACCCTTCATACAGCTCTTGCATTTGTCCATGGTGATCTCACAGCTTCAGGCACTGCTTTGAGTAGAGGATCTGTTCTGGCACAGGGAAGGACGCTGTTATCTTTCTGTCTAGACTTGCTCTGAGTCCCCCTGCACCGCTGCCTGTCCCTGTGGATGCCCATGAGGATCAAGCAGGCAGAGATGCAATTCCCTCCACCAGCCACAATGAGGCAAAGCTGGAAAACGTATCCTGTTTAATTGTGGACGAGCAGCTTCCACCTCCCTCTTTCCATGAGGAACCCAGTGCTACTGGTTGCCTTGGTTTAAAGGCTCCCTCCAAGACCTGGATGTTCTAGCAAGGCTTCTGCCACAGACAAGATGAGCACAGCCAGGCGCTGATACAAGATAAAACCAAGGATTACAGCAGAGGCAGGCAGCTCCTACTGTATGCCCAGACCTCTAGAGAAGCTCTGTTCCAGTGCACAGGAGAACACATCAGGTACTCAAATATTCACTCTCCTCTGTCCTTGCTAACCGTCTGGCACTTGTCTGTCCTCCTGGGAGCAATCACAAATTGTACTCCATGAGTTTTGGCTTCCATTAGCCAGGAGGCCCAGCCTGTTCCTATGCTCTCTCTGTTGTCATACAATTGGAGTCCCTACCTCTCCCTCCCTCTTCCTCTGGCCCAGTCACTTGTGATTTACAATGTCCTACTTGCACTCTGTTCAATTTTAATAAAGCAAACACAGTGAGCACAGTGAGGTGCACCAGCTGGAGTTAATAAAAGAACTTTGTATTTGAAATAAAGAAACAATGGGTTGCAGGACTTTGGTAAGATTCCTATTTCTGCTAAAGCCACACACAAGCTGCATGTGGGGAGAGGAGAAGGTGGAGGAAAACTCAGGAGATATGATTAGGATGATGTAAAAAAAAATTAATTATTTCTGTCCTCTGCTGTTTCTGAGCAAAGCCAGGGCAGCAGAGCTCTCTCCCTGAAAAACACTATTGGTACTTCTTAAAAGAGGCATGCCAGACACTGAAGAGGCTCAAAAGATGAGCACCAGAGTGGTTGGACTGAAGTTCAAGTACGAAGGATGTGTATGCAGTGTGGATGCTTGCAAGACTAGGACCAGGGGCAAAAGAACTCATGGATGCACGCAGACCTCCAGCTCTCCCATCTGTAAGGGAGAGCACAGCAAAGCTGTGGTCATTTTGTTCTGGAATTATAACCAAAAAAATCCCTGCTGCTTCTCAAAGATCATCTGACACAAGAAGTATAGCTTTGTTCTGGGCTGGAGCACAGGGAGCTGTGAGAATCACTGAAAGGCATGATAACAAATGGCCTCAGATTAACAGGACCACGGAAAACAGAGCTGATGGCACCCTGCTTCAGACAGCGCAGTGCAGAAGTACATTTGCACAATGTGAACTCTTTATTTCTAGGTAGGAGGAGTTGCAGGATCAGTGAAGCCTATTGACAAAAATAACAAAGATTCTTTATCTAATTTTCTTCTTTAGTCGCTCACAATAATGACTGTTATTAAACAGGCTTCTTGTATCTTGCGTACTCATCAACTTAATATTTGCTTTTCTCCTAATTTCCCTCCTACATTCTACCTGATCTTTATTCCTATTGCTTCTCCCAGTGCCCTTCTCTAGGACTGAACTTCTCCATTCAGAACAATGTCTCAGATTTCTTCTGGACTTTGCCACTAAGTCGTCCTGGTGTGCAGCTTACCTCTGTGTTCCCAGCTCTGGAGCCCCTGCCAGGACCTGAGGATTGTATTCTGAAGGTAACAGTCATGCTATATTAAAATTTCACATGTATTTTGGAACTTCTTTTTTTTTTAATAAATAATTGTTTTTTTCCCTTTACATCCTCCTTGTATTTCAATTTAGGGTTAATACACTATGTTACGACAGATTTTTTGCACTTAGATTTTCTGATGTTAACTTTACATCAAAATTTGGTGGCTGTCTCTTAATACCCCAACAATGGTTATGGTATTTAGGACTATGCTGAATTAACCCTTCCCTTGTATGCCCTACAGTGAGCTATTCCAAAAAGCAATTTTTAGAGTCCCTTATTTAAACCCCGATCATAACTTGAGCTTCTGCAGTGAGATGCGGGCACTTCAGCGGTCTTGGGTGTCCCTCTGCTCTTCCCCCACACTGTGCCCCCAGTGACTTCCACCAGTCTGGAAGCCAGGCAGGCATGGCCATTACATTTGGATTTAAAGTTAATTTTTATCCCAATAAATGCAACTACTAGGTCCTTCCACTTCACTGGTCACACGCAACCTCTAATCCTCAGGATTTCAATGGCACTTTCAGTCTTCAGAGCACTTTACTAACATCAATCCTCCCCAAACTCTTTGCAAGGGGAGTGAATTGTACCTGCACTTTACCAACACAATAGCTGTTATCCCACAGGCAGAAAATAACCATTCAGGCTGTGGGGTTCCTCCATGCGACCGTAACACAGTGAGTCTGAAACCTCTGTCTCTGGCTTTTAAGCACTCCCTGTGCTTACGAATGCTCTGAACAGAAACAATTTAAAAAAAAAAAAAGGAAAGAAAAAAGCCAAAAGCATTTTTCTCATAAGGTGAATAAGGTTTTCAGATACCAGTATACAAACACTCACCTACCTTTGCCTGTGTTCCTGTCTCTGTATTTGTTAACCAGCAAGGAGGGCAAGCAATGAAACTTTTTCCACAGACACTGCCAACTCCAATCCTTAGACAAATAACAGCAGAGTTTTTGCCCGAAGCAGTTTTATTCCTTCTCCTGGGAGACTGGGATCATCACCTATGCTATGCAATTAGTTTTTCACAGCCAGGAAGACAGATTTTAACATCTTTCTTGAACTCTTTTGGGCTTGGCAGCTAAAGGAAGGTTGGACATCTGGCTTATTTTAAGACAAAATTTTCAACTCTGTACTTGGATAGTCTCTTTCCTAGGAATTTCAATAGGAAATAGGAATAGATACAAAATACATACAAAGGGGGAATTGTTACTCATGCTGCACTATGAAGAGAGGACATCATTAAAAGAGGCATAAAAATCAAACTCCAACTGAACAGTAAATTCCCATAAATACCTTCCCTCCTACTCTGGATAGCTAAAGGCATTGCTACAGTCTCTCTGTTCCCAAAAATTTATGGAGCAAGTAAGCATATCTACAGACTAATTTTCAGGGCCAGATTCACTCTGTTCCCTCTGATACAGGACCTCGGGCTTGGATACAGGCTATGAGGAGTTTGAGTTAGGAAAGGTGCTGTGGCCTTCTTGCAAACAGAGGAAACACCAGGCAGCCAACAGCTGCCAGACAGAGTGTATCGCTCGTGGCAGAGCGTGGCTGGGGCTGCAGGGGCAAAAGTACCGCTACAGCCCAGCACCTGATCCAGTTTTTGTACAGCTGGGACAGTTCCACTGTGCAGAACACTGGGAGGCTCCAGTGCTGCACAGCGAAACTGCGCTGACCGTATTTAAAATACCGTTGATGGACACTGGACTTTTTTTGGCAAATATTGAGTTCTTACACTGCTATTAGCAAACATACTCTGAAAATGGGAAATGGCTTTACAATCATTGATGTAACTCTCAAGAAACACATATTTTTATGCCATGATGGAGTAAAGAAAGCCCACAAGCAACTTGTCTACTCTGGGAAGCTGGAGACTTGGACAAGTGGTTGAATAGAGGTGCTGGTGCCAAACAAAGAAGTGGGTTTTTTCCTTCCACCAGACATCGCCGGGGATATCACTATTCAGAAAAATACATATACAGAATTCATGTAGTGCAACCATAATACACTAAACTGACAATATAGCCATTGTACATTGGAAACCCACCCACGTACAAAGATCAAAGAATTGTTCAGCACTGTAAAAAAGAGGGGGGCTAATGAACAGTTACAAAAAGTGAACCTAATGAGAGCCCTTGTAACTCCCAGTTCAAACGCTGCTTGAGAAGGCAAAAGGAATACAAAAATCCCTCCATTCACATTCTTTGGCAGTAACATGCAAGCCAGTGGGGATATCCAGAAGGAAATAAACTCACAAATTGTCAAGGCAGCAGCTGCATTCATCAGCTTAAAGAAGATTTACTCACTGAAAAACTCCAACCTTAAGACCAAGCTATGATTTTTCAACTGGAATGCTATTTCCACCTTAGGATACTGATATGAAAGCTTGAAATCTACCAAAGGTGCTGACAGATGTCTAATTGCTTTGAAAGCAAATGCCTCAGGAGAATACTAGGTATTAAAATAGAATGAATTTACTGTAAGTGCTGAAATCTGTCAGGGACTTCATCAGCTCCTGATCTATAAAAGATAGCCAGAGAAAGAGAGAGGAATAAGAATGAATGAAGCCAGGGCAGGGCTGCCATGGGGCAGCTGGAGGAACACGTAAGAGAGGCCAGTCCAAAGAATCCCCGTGTTGAGGTTTGATGGGGACAGAAGAAGGTGCAGATTTACCACTACAGAGGACAGGCTGTGATCTGTTCAGGACTGAACGGGAGAGTGAAGCACTGCTTAAGCCTTGGCTGGGGGCTGCTGGGTGGGCAGGGATGCATTCAGACCATGTGTCACCTTTAAAAATGTCACTTTTCCAACCTCTAAGAGATGTCAGTCTCTTTTGTAAGAGACTTGCTTTTTCCAGCAGAAGGTCATAGCATTGTTTCAGCCCATCCTGAACATACTACAATATTTAGAAGCTGATCTGTTGGAGGGAGATATAGTTCAAGATGACTGTCATAACTAAGCTGAAGGCAAGATTTTTTTTTCTTTATTCATCAGTCTGCAGTCATCTGATGTTTAAAGATACAGGTTTGTCCCCAGTTTGCTGAAAGTTGCTGGAGCCAAGGATAACACTATCGCTAAATCTCCAATATTCAGAGACAGAGTAATGCTTTATTGACTTCAGAGTTCAAGTATTTCAAGGCGTTAAGATAGGGAAGGGTGTTTTTCCCCCCAGGAGTCTTAGTTCCTGACTCTATGAAAGTCAGAAATAAAGCAAGACAAGTTTCTATTAATAACATTGTAACACGGCATCTGAGATGACTGACAAATGTCCTGGAATTGCTGTGTTCCCGAGACCTTAATAGTAGACATGTGTGTGCTCTGAAAGTCAGTGCTCTGCACACCTTAACATCAGGCTTTTAATGAGTATCACTAATTTAAACTCTATAATTCTAGCTGAAAAGCAGCATGCAATATGTTTTCATAAACACCAGGTCAACTTTCACACTAAAGAAAGAAATTTCTGTCTTTTCTCTGATAAGATCTAATTAGCCCAAAGCAAACTGTAAGCTGTTTTTCAAGCTTCCTTGTTCTTGTCTTTTCCTTTTAAAATTTTTTTTCTTCTTTTTGAACCCCAGATCTGTAAAAAGAACATATCTGGTCTTGCTTACAACAATCTTTCATTTGGAAACTTTTGTGAAATGACTGATTTGTTTAATTTAGCCAAGGAAAAATGCATACCCTTCTGACTCCGTATGGAAGAAACAATAAATTATAGAAGAAAATGCTCATGGCTGATGTGACAATATCTTAAAAAGAAAAGAGAGAAGCAATCTTTGCAAACTGCCTACAGCTGTGCTTTCAAGCTGCATGACCCTAAGGAACAAGACCTGACCAGTATATCCAGCACGTCTCGCTGCATAATTAAGCTTGACTTTGCTATTCTGAAAAGTTCCATTGTGTACAGAGTTCAGAGATTAAGAGCTGAATGCATGAATATTCTGGGTAGTGACAGTGCCCCTAAGTACCTGAGCAATGCAGCCCAGGTGGATGGTAATGAGGAAGTGTCATTTAATTCATTATATCAATCAGAAGCTTGCAAACTGGATTTCAAGAGCAGGATCAAGCAGAGATGTGAAATGATCCAGTATTGCCCACAGGGTACTATATTCTAGCATGCCACCTATAGCGCGTGGGGAACGTTTTGATCTGTGGCAGTTACAAAGTGGAAATATTCCATAGCTTATTCCACCCACAAAACTGCAAGGAAATGCTACTGTTCATATTTTTAAAACAGGATCCTAGACACTGTAACATCTCAGAGTAACTCAGAGAAAATCAATGGCAATATATGAACAGGCTTGTCTTTCTTACTTTCTTCTTTTTCACATTACAAAAAAGAGTAAACTAGTCACGATGGAATTCCATTTCCAATCCACTGATCTTGGTGGGAGGCTTTAATTCTCCATCAAAAAAAAAAATGCACTTAATGAACTAGGCTTTTAAATAAAAAATATCAAAAAGGAAAGTTATTCTTCCAATTAATAGGATCACTGGAGGCTGTATTGGAACATGAGACAATAACGCTGTGACAGAACATGCTCCACTTCAAACAGAACACTGCAGAATATGGTCTTTTTGCAGCACATTTTCTTTTACTAAGGAATCATCAAAACAATTTGTACTATGGACATTCCCAGAAACTCCAGCAGAGATGAGCTGTGCAAATTGTTGTGCAAACAAGGAGCAGTCACTGCCCCAAAGGCATGAGCAGGACTTGGTTTCTGTAGCTTGCAGTCCCCAGGGAATGACATGGCCAGCCAGCGTTGCAGTCAGCATCTCTTCACCTTCTTAGCCTTGGTTTCCAACTGCAGCTGCACCGACTGGGGCTGGCAGTTAGCACTAGATAGTCTAGATAGAGGATCAACCTTCTTTTACTGCTGTTAGACAATATTTACACCTCTGACCATAGCTAAAGACATTTCACAGATGTGGGGACAGAGAATCAAAGGAGTGGGATTCATCCTACCAAACAAGCTCTGCTGAGCTTTGTAGTCATCCAAGAGAGGTTACCACTTCAAAGGGCAATTCAGCCTTTACTGAGGAAAGGAGATAAAACTACCACCTGGAGCTGCCTGTCTTACACTGACTGTAAGGGGAACACAGCAACTATCCAAAACAAGGCATCTACCTGTCAGATGTCCAGGACCAAGCGACGTGAGTTCAGTTAAGTGATGGACCCATGACCATACAGAAGTCTGTAGTTAATATGAGCTGAACTCATATGAACTTTCTTTTGTTACCTAAAATGCATATGGAGGTATGAAAACTATATTTCTAAGTTTGTCCACATGAGAGTGATCAGTTCTACTTGGTGGTACAAGGCCTGTAGAAGGGCCTTCGGCTGGGCTTTAAGCAGCCCAAGGTGACAGATTTGTGAAACAGCAGCAGGAAAATGGAGATGTCTCCCCTCATGTCTCCCCATCTGAAGCTTACTTCAGTGATCCAAGTCTTTTTCTCAGAACCCTTATTCTGGATTCAGGATGGTTCATTTCTCTCTTACCTAAGTTTGTGGAATAAAATCCTAAAGGGAACAGAGAAAACTCCAGCAAGCCCTGCACTGACAGTGAAGATGCTGAAAAAGGTAACCAACAGCCCGATGCTCTGGCTCCTGGTCATGCCTAGGGTCAGAGAAGCAGAAGGTTTGAAAACCAAAGCTTGGTGGATCCTCTCCTACCACATCCAGCTCTATCACCTTCTGTAGAACAATTGATTTGCCTCAGTGAGGTCTGTAGACAATCTTCCAACATCAGTTTCTGGCTGCGGTGCTGAATGCACACAAGCAGCCATAAATCATGAAGTTGTTTGCTGAGCCAACGTAAGTGGCAGGAAAGGCTCTCTCAGCTGTGATGCGTGACTGTGATTTTAAGCAACCATCCTTCCTGCGGAGTCTTCTCTCAGTTCAACAAGAAAAGTTATTTTCTCCAAAGTAGAAGAAGATGAACTTACTTATGAACTTTATGAAGAATTAACAAGTTGTCCATAGTTTATCATAAACAGATGGCAGGTCAAGCCATGAATTTGTAATGAATGTTAGAACAAAGGACAGTTTGCTTCTACAGTTACAACAGCTTTGAATATACCTCTCAAACCACAGCTGTCCTTGATTTGCTCTTCTTATCATGTAATGTGAATTAATCACTAAAAAGTGAGGTGTATGGAGGATTTTGTTGATGTTTCCAAACATTTGGATCTCAGAAAACATGCCTTCCTGGCACTGGAAGACTGTGGAGTATTTTTAGAAGAAAAACTCAAACCAAATCAGCAACCCCAGCATATTTTTTGGTCTACTGCAAGGCTAGGGGTTTTATCTCTTAGAGAATACAACCTACTGTAATCCTGCCAGAACAATTAATTTGCAATTACAAAATCCTTGTTACCACCCATTGTGATGAATGACTGCTGATCTTCAGTAAGAAACACCTCAATGGCTGGCACAAACCCAGTATTCTCCTTATAGGGAATTATATTTTCCTATAAGTATTTTCCTCCCTACTGTTAGTATTCTCCCGGGATGAGAACCCATAGCCAGCACTTTATAGGCTTAGAAAATAATGTAAAGAAATCGGCAACTATTGATATCCAGGGAGGGCAGGTGGCTACAGGTAATTTTTCAGATATGCTTTATCACTACTGACAATATTTGGCAACAAGAATATTGCTTAACACCTCACTTTGCCAAGCTGATCCTTACTAGTGCTTTCCAGTTTCTGGAGTGTACAATCTTACGGAATCCAGTAAAAGTCGTGCCAGGCGGTTATATGAGATATAAAATGGTGGAAAACAATTTCTCCTCTGCTTTGTCTCCTAGTCGAAGCCCAGCTTGGCATGTCATATGTTTCTGTTTTCACCCGAGAGCACGGATCTGTGATGGTTCCAACTTAGGACCCAAAGATCTTGCACACTCTGCCAGGTCAGATCCTGATCTGCATGGCACTGGCACAAGCCTGCATTAACTGAAGTGGCTGAATTAATTTGGATTTACACTAATGTAAGAGAGGCTGATATCTGACCCACTGTGCTGAGTGAGATTCTTGGCTTGTGGCCAATGGGTTGTAGGGAAGAATGAAAGACAGTTACCCTGGCTTTACATTGGGTTATCTGAGACTAATATAGGCCTTAGTATTTACAGAGCATCTACTGTAACTGCAAAGAAAAAATATGGCAAAGCCAATATATTACAAGGTTTCTATGTATCTTTCTTCTTCTAGAAATCTTTTCATCGGGCTATGTAATATAATAGGTTAATGAGCTAAATTGTTGCCTGGGGGACAGAAGTTGCATGTTTAAACCTCTCCCCACAAAGCTGAAAACGCACCCTTGTGAAAGTCGGCACTAACGATGGAGTTAGTGTATCTCGCTGGTAATTCTACCTTCCTTGATGCAATACCAGTTAAAAGGAGCATAGTAAAAAAAAAAAAAGAAACTGGGGATCCTGAACCATTCGGTGCTATTGGCTCAAAATACGTCAGTCACAGGACAGAAATAGAATATGTCGAGGCATAGAAAATAGTGAAACAAATAAGTAAAACTGGAAGCGAAGAAAAATCCACAAAAATCTTGTGGAGAATTGCTCCTGCTATATAATCTTGCCTCTTCAGTTATACCCTAGAAGAGTCCAAAAGCCAACTGGAGAACGGGAACTTGAAAAACACAGTCTTGGCCCCTGCCTTTGCACCCGAGTGCTTTCCCAGCTACATTCTCACTAGAACAGAGGGGGGGGGAGCTGAGGACACAGGGCAAGCCTTGAGCAGTCCCTGGTGCTGCTCACCTTCAGGCACAACCGATCTCTGTCACCACCGTAGCTAGCCAATACATCAATCCTGCACCTCCCTGCAGCAGACCAGCACTCCACCCCCACGACATTTGGGATATATGTTTTCAGACTTCAACGCAACGTGGGAGTCCCACAGCTGATCCCCTTGAGCGCAGCCTGGAGCAGGCGAACGGTGTGGACTCGGGCTGTGCGTCCTGCTGCGCGTCCCAAGAGCCACATACATAAAGACGTGTTCTGTTCATGAGCTGCCTGCATTCTTTACAGGAATGTAATTCTTGACATGAAGTTTGTCAGCAAAATACAATTCATCGTGAAAGAATGAACTACTGTTTTGCTAAAGCGTCAAGAGGCATATTTTCAGCAGCCTCCGAGTCTGAGGCAAGCGTTGGGAAACTGAGCAACCCATGTTTGTTCTTTTGACTAGCGCAACTACAACAAAAATGTAAAAATGGTTCCAGTGCTAGAACATTTCACAGCTCAGATTTCAAACAAGGACAAACTATTTCAAAGCAGAAAGAGTGCATGAGATGTTTGTTTCTTTAACTGAATGCGAACTGGATGTGGAATTTCCTTTTGGAAGAAAGGATTGAATAGGAGATGGCTTGGATTCTCATTTGTATATTGCATCATATAGAAAAAAGGATGATATAATGAATTACAATTCTGGAGAATCTAGGCAACAATAAAAACATGATTTCAGGTTAACACCTTCATTGGTCTCTTGCCCTGCAATCTCTCTTTCCACATGGTTTGAAGACTCTCGGGCCAGGAACTGTTTAGTTACGTAACTTATAATACCAGTGTTGCATTTGTGTTAAATGCTAAAAATTATAATTATATCCCTTTGAGATAAGAGGTTTAAAAGAGAAGTTCCAGTAGTGCAGGGAAGTTGCAACTCTAACAGCAGTGGTAACGGAGGTTACACATGGTCACCAGTAACAGAACAATACTCTGTCTTTAGAAAGACAGTGGACAGTGTTAATCTCAAGCACTGGACTAACAAAGGTAACTGCAAAGACCTTTAAAATAACGACAGACCTGGCACTATGTGTTTGCAAAGTGAACGAGGTATATCACTTCCTCATATGGCACTTGAAATATGCAACAAATACACTGGGAATATACAAATATCACAGCCCAGACTGCTTACTGAATCTCATCAGCTGACTCCAAATGCTCTCCACAGCTATCATACGTAGTAAGGACCATCTGCCAATTGACCTGACAAAAAAAATGGAAAAAAATTCCTCTTCTTCGGAGCATAGTCAGGCAGCGGCTGCAAAGCTGTTACTAAGGCCAGTGGACAAGCTTTTGGCTGGTAGGTGCAGGTTAAAGATCCTCATGGCCATGCCTCCAGCCCTCACCTCTTCCTCACAGGAGTGGATCCAGGGGCTAAGTACATAAAACCACAACTTGCCTGGCATGGACTTGGAGCTCTTACTGCTGCCCACTCTGAATGCAACACGATCTAAGATCTTACATGGGATAACCACATCCATCGCTGTCAGGTGGGAGGTGAGTTATTTATATAGGGGTGGGAGCTCCTTAGGGAAATGATCTGTCTCCTCATGCCTCATAGTAAATACTGCTACCATAAAAATAACAGTCTGCCATTACCTCCCAAACAGCCTCTTCTGTTTACAAGTTATATCTGGACTTGACTTTTTAAATGAGGTTTTGCCTCTTTCTTAGGTGACTTCCTGGTATCTTCAAATGATTTGTTTGGGTAACTAAGGATTGGAGGCCAAGTCACCATGCAAGCTGTTTGCACATAAACCATCAAAGCCCCATATTTAATCTGTGATAATTGCTACTGTTAATTAAATCTTGCTTCCCTGATGATACTTAACAATAAGTAGCAAATGCACAATGCATTAATTGCAAAAAGTTGTTCCTTGTTCTGACATCAGTTTGTATTAGAAAAAGTTTTAATCTCAGGCAGCACAAAGCTCTCTCACAGTGGTTTTTACAGCACCAGCAACAAATGTTTTACAATGGAGTTTTACCCTGGAAGTATGAATTTTAAAGATTTCTCTATAATCTAACTGTTTGTGTTTCTCCTTAAAGGAGGAACTGTTTAAAGCCAGACAACACAAAAGAGGAGTTGCTGATAGCTGTAAAGGCTCTCCACCTAAGTCTACGCCCTGCATTAAAGCTTCCAGATCCTCACGATGAAAATCCTTCACTCAGGATTTGCAAAGAATTGAATGCCACACTAAACTCTTCAGCTATCTGGGTTTCTGGGGCAATAAATTTTCTTCAAAGAACTGCATCTACTCACACCCTTTTGCAGGAATCCAGTGGTGCCTTTTGTTTACCCCTCTACCCAGAGAATAAGAATCTAATTGTGTGATCTAAGTGTCCCGTCAGAATTAACCAATATGTCTAGAATTTTAAATGCTCATTACAAACCAAATCTAAGTCCAAGAACATCCTGCTGGACTCACACAGGGTGAAATTCCTGGGAAGCAGAGAGTTGGCACAAGCTCCCTGCAGACAGAAGCAGGCCACATATGCAGCACATAAGCTTTTGTGCCCTTCTGCACAGGGAGGATCCTGATCCTGAGTTAAGAATTGCAAATAACAAGTGATTTTGCACTGATCCTGTCCTACTCATATGCAGACACTAAATCCATCAACAACACTGTTTACTGTGACCAATGTATGATTACAGCCTTTCTGGAAGTGAACCAACACCTTTCTCAGATTGGAACCACTCATGCAATACTGAACTTTCAATCCCTGTAATCAGTGAATCCACAATTATTTCATATTCCTCCCTATAAAGAGAACGCAGGTCAATTTGCATGCCAGAATGTTTGAAAAGTCCACAAATAAATAAATAATGTTATTTCACCTGTTAACACACCGGAACTGTTTGTTTTGGCCAGTCTGCATGGAGTCTATGTGCCAGGTTATGAATAAAATAATGTTCAATACTTTAAACATTCTGTGATACAAATTCCTGGCTCAGCATAACTACAGACCGCTTGTATGTGGCAGGTTTTTAATGCATTCTCCAGCACTGACACCATTAAATTCAAATATCTGACAGAGTATATCTATAAATATCTGTAATTCCTAATAACAATGTAAAAAAAATGCAATCACAGATAAGCCAATTTGCCCATCACGGGCCTCTATTTCACTGGATTTTCCTCGCTGGAGTTTGGGTTTTTGGAAAGCAAAATGTAACTACTGTATCCCAGTGGTTTCTGCACATGCCGTACATTCCACAACACAAAGTAGGATTTCTGTTTAAAGAACAGTGCAGTTACAAAGATAAGATAAAACCAAACTGGAATATAATATTCCTGGGAAATTCTAGTTCTTTATGCAAACATGAAGTCAATAATGTAAAGGATGCTTTATGAACAACATTGGTAAAGGCTGAGTTTCTCACACTCCCAGGCCTCCTTTCCAAGGAAAACTACCTGTTACTTTAAGATCAGAATGCAAATACAGAGCGGGCTCTGCTCTGGTTTAATCCACTGCATCTGAGAATTAATTCCACTGATGTCACCGGAGAAACTAAGTTCAGACAGGCCTGAGTGAAGGTAAAATCTGAGAAAGGGACTAATGGTTTTGGCTCTGCCTTTAAATTCATGGCTTTCTTTCATTTCAGGTGGTTGGAATGAGTCTAGGACTGGACTGTGTTGCGTAAGTCTCAGACTAGCATGAAATTCAGCGGCACAGCTCTAGTCCTGCATCTGTGGTAATGAGATAGTGTACTGTCAAACTCTGAATGCAGGATCTGCATGAAGCAGAGGAACAGAACTCAGCTGAGTGCTCTCTGTTACCCTGTTTCTGTGTGAGTCTGCTAGGGCTTCCCTGTGCTTCCCCCCAGGAGTATTCAGTTTAAGAACAGTTAACCCAAACCTTCAGATTTATCATCTGTGGGGCAAGCAGACTAAGGTCCAGCTCTCTTCTCAGCTCCACAGTGATGCTTTGAGGGAGACAAAACTCTCACCACAGCCCTCTTGTGAGTCTTTCCTTTTTCTCAGTGCCTAGGTTCCTAACTCGATGTGCAAATATTTAACATACACCTACACTAAAGGAAGCCAACTTTCTGCTATGTTCTTTTTAGCTTGTCCAAGCTGGGCATGGGACACCTCCTTAGTTCCCTGCACTCTTGGGAGATACTGCTAATGAACTCTTTTCTGTAGAATTAAATTTGCTGGTCAGAACTGTTTAGAGTTTGCTTTTTGAAAAACGGAAAGCAGTTTCAGCATTGTTTATAAAGCAGCTTTTTGACACCAAGAGTCAACCTGTGGTGGGAATCTGGTGTAGGTTTTGCCTTTGGATGGTTAAGCTGTCAGTTAATACTCATTTCTATCCTGTCTGGAATACACTTCTCTAGAACTCCGGGATCATATTCATAAGCCCCTGTTGCAATGTTTGGGTTATACAAGGCATAAGGGAAAAGTTTAAATTCCAGCAAAAACCCCAGTCAAAACCAGTTAAACTCTTTCCAAATATTTAAACTGCAACTTAGCACAGGCAGCACACAAGCATAGCACGCTGAACATCTTTGCCCTTTGAAAGAAAACACCACGTAGTGCTCAGTGTTACCTTAGACCAATCGCCTGTTTTCCATTCGTAGCAGCCTGTGTGATCCTCACACTCTTCCTCATCTCTCGGCCTGGTGGCTGCATCACACTTTCCTTGAGAATTTGTGCACGTCACTGTTCTTTTCTGAATCCCCCTGCCACAGTCTGCCGAGCACTGCAAAAAAACAGGTATTTGTTTTCCGTTACATGATGCCTAGAAATCGTAACTTTCATCTTGGTAACATAGCTAAAAGGAAAAGCTGGTTTTATGAATACAGAGGAAAACTGATAACCTGTAAGATTTTCCCCCAATAAGCCCCTTTCAAACTTAAAAGAGTAATTTGAAAAGCATGATATCTGCTTGTGAAATATTTTACTTATGAAAAATGGCAATTCTTAAAAGAAACCTTCTCTGAAAAATATCAGCTGGCATTTTGCTAGAATTGGTGTTACAGATGAAAAAACCTTCTAAATCTAGTGTTTAAGAGCTCATCATTCATACTGAAAAAGGACACGCTGAGATTTACAACACAGAACTGCCACATCCCTTGCTGTACCATGGGAATAACACGAGGATGATGAATGCATTTTTAAATCACAGCAGCTTGAGACCACTGTTACATTTCTGCTGTACAGTTTGTACACACCACGGCGAAGCCACAGTTGTCACACGTGTTGTCATGTGAAACACGTACATGACCTTCACTCTTTGTTTCGCCATATCCTCATCATTGTGTTAGTTTATAGAATCATAGAATGGTTTGGACTGGAAGTGACCATAAGATCATCTAGTTCCAACCCCCCTGCCACAGGCAGGGACACCTTCCACTAGAAGGTTCTGAATTCTTCCACTAGTTCTGAAGAACTTCAAAAGTACAAAGGGAATAGCTCAGGGGAGGCATTATTCAGGGTTGTGATCAGCTTCCAACCATGGCCAGCAAGCCACAGACAACAGCAGGGATGAGAGACAGACTTCTCAACACCAAAAGCAGAAGCAGGGACTGTCTGAAGTCTTCTGAGACAGCAGTAGGCTACCAGAGCAGCTAGAACCAGTTGCTGAAGGAAGATTTGAGTCAAGCATTTGGGCACTCTAACAAATGTTCACGCAAGTGAGCACAAAGTTTTTGTGCCCGGGCACTGTGGAGGTAGCTTCTGAAGAGCAGGGATATCTGGTCACCCATTTGTTATCTCTGCCAATGGTTGGCTGTAAATTCTCTTCTACTGGAGAACTTGTGTTGATTTCATTGATTTTACTAGGCAGGAAAAGGACACTGGCATGAACTGAAACACAATTTCTGTCTTAAATAACCAGTAATAGAGTAACAGACCCACTGATGCTGTCAGAGCCATCCCAGTGCATGCCACTACACAACAGCACAGCCAGTCACTCTGCTCTTCATTTTCATGCCGCTGCCGTGGTTAAGAGTGAGAAATTTTCTTGAAGAGCCACTGGGGACAGGTGGGTGGAAAAATGATATATGTACCAACTGAGATAAAAACTAACCTCCTCTAGCATGTCAAGTTCTCCCCTTCAGGGGATCGGCATGGAAAAGACAGTTGACTTGACACTGAATAAATAGTGAAGATATGAGATATTCTGTGAGGTCTTTTGAACGTGTTCCAAGAAGCTTCTCCATCCAGGGGGTCTACGCTGGAAACAAGCATCAGCTTGATATAAATTACATCAAATGGACAAATCTCAGCATGCCTGTCTAACCGTCTTAAAAATACAATCCAGGCAGTTCTGACCTGCTGGCCTTGTTAAGGACATGAATGACAAGCGTTTATGAGCTGGCAAGCAAACAGACGTGCCTTTAAATACTTGAGAGCACTGCAAAGTGACTTCTTGAAAATCTGGGAAACCTTCCACTTAATTTACTATGTGCTGCTCACGGCGTGACCTCCTTACGGATGTAACATGGTGGTAACAAGCACAATTGTATAGTTCTACTAGATACGGGGATGAATTCTTCCAGGTTTTGCAGAATTCCAGAAACTACTTTGCTGGACACCTCCAAGCACAAGACTTGCCAGGGATCCCAGGCTGGAGCTCCCTAAATGGTACCTAAAAGCCATGAATTTGCCCCAAGTTGTATAGACCTTCCCAAATTAAATATCATTTTCCTCAGTCCTCAGGGTGGACTCCTCAGGGTTGCACTCATTCATCTCAAACTACAAAGCACAATATATAAAATCTTTCAAATGGTCCAATTTACTCAAAGTAAATCAAAGTGAAGTGGGAGTATTTTTCACAGTAGGAGAAATCTCTAGGTGGGTTTTACAAGCCAGTCTGGGAAAAACACCAACTGTTTGTTCTTCACACAAGCTTTTAAGTCACTCACAGATTAATACCACATACACTTTCCTAGACAAAACACCATTTGCAAAAGGTTTCCAACAGATCTTTGGTGGTCACATATAAATTGCCCTCTTTAAGAGTTTTTTGCTTTCCTCAAGTCCTCTGTTTTCATGAAAAATTTCTTAACATACAGATTTTCCAGAGATCCCACAATAGAGTAGTCTGCTAAATAATATGTGCAACCCCTGAGTGTCCAGCTGAGACCATTAGGTCTTATTTTATTAACAAATTAGTCAAATCCCACAAGGTTTTGTAAAGCAGCAACACAACTTTGCAGTGAACATACAGCTCCTTTATTTGAAGGAAATCCACATTTTTTTCTACTCTACTTCCCGAACAGTAGAAACATTCACCTTTTTCTGACAGTCTCTATTTTTGTCATTAAAAATGGGTTGAGCAGTACTTTGTCCAAAACAATCTCAAGTGTTTGGCAATAAAAGGGGAACTTATTTTTTCCACAATGAACATTGTATTGGAATTTGCTTTGAAAACACACATTTTTGATTGGGGACCAGACATCAATGTGGTCAACTGTTTTTTGTTGTATAACCAAAAAGTTCAAAAACATACACAAGAAAATCAATTTATAAAGTGATACTGCTACTGTGATATTTACATCACAATATCAGATTAAAATGTTTAGGATTAAAGCAATTACCACTGAAGAAAGTCCTAGTTATGAGAAGTCTGCACACTGGCAGAGCATCAAATGTGTCCTGGAGTCAGCTGTGCTACATAACAGCAGAAATGTGTCAGAACAAGAATGAATTTAAAATCACAAGTGGGCAATTACAGACACGATAAAAGGTAAATAAATTTATCAAAGGAAAACTAAACCAGTTACTGAAAAAAAGTGTCTAATAAAATTATATATTTGCAAATTAGTTATATGGTCTTCTGTAACTTGACTTGTACTCCATTTCATAAAAAGGAGAGAGAAATACCTGGGGTCGTTAACAGAAGACCTCAAGTAAAAACTCCCCATGTAAACCAGGTAGGAACTGCACCACAAGAACAGTCTCAGCTAGAAACAGTTCAGCTGGTTCAGCTATAAGAAATAAAGAGGGCATCATCTGAAAGGTGACATCTATAACACACGAAAGACCTATCAGACAAATTACTAAAACTTTGGTGTGTTTCTCCATGTCTTTTGAAATGAAAGAACTCAGAAAGAAAATGAATGTCATGCACTAGTGAACAGACACAGGGTCCTACTGGAAGGAAACACTACTCTCACTTAACTGTCGTCTCACTTGCCAAAGATTTCCTGTTCAAAAGGTGGACGGTGGAATGACATTGTGTTTGTTAAGAGACACTGTTCTTCAGTGCAAGATCCCTTGTGTTCTGAGCTTCTGTGACTTTTAAGCACATTTCTAACAATAGTATTTTGCAAAAGCTCTTTGACACTGTTGTAAACAGGAGCTCACTGTTTCAAAACAGAGATGAATAACAAAGAAAGATCCTTCCCACAGAAATGACTGCTGCCGTGTCCCATAACACAGCCCGTCTGGAATGAGACCAGTAGAGGTACAAACAGTGCATTAAGAGTGAAAGGATCTTCTCATCATTCGGATGAGCCTAACAGATAAATATCAAAACTAACCTGGACATCTGATTAGGACTGTTACTCACAAGGTACAGACAAAGTTGCCCTTTATTGTCTGAGTCCTGGTCAGGAACTCTACAGTCCCACCCTGTTGCTAAACAAAACACAAGCTAACAGTCTAAACCACACATCATTTATATTTTTAAATGCTTTTATAGCATCTGAGAATAATTTCTTAACTCTCTGCAACTACGTGTAGATGCATCTTTTGTACAAAGTATAACCAGCTTTTCCAGGTTCCTGGAATTACACAAAAGAAGGTTGGATAAAGCCCAAAGATTGTACATTCTCTGTAACATGCAGATCCTTGATAAATCTGGTATTTGTTTCATACGGCATTTAAATGGAGCCAGAAGCCCCGGTGGGTTACTACACTTCTGGCCTTAGGTCAGTGAAATGTTTTTCCTTGCTGGTCAGTTTTCAGATGGAAAGATACGGCTACTATAGCATGATATCTAAAACTGGCCTCAGTATCTTATCCAGTATGGAATACAAACCCCAGCCCCAAACTAATCACCTCAACAAATGACAGTCCTGCTGAGCATGCTGACTGTGAGAACACGCTTAATTTTAAGCGCTTAGCTGGATCAGGGCCAGCGTACCCAGAGCTGTGCGCAGTCTGGCTCCTTTCTCGAATCAAGTTCCTACCTTTGACCACTCTGAGGCTTCCCAGATAGAAAGGCAGTCCCGTCCTTCACAGCTTTGTACTGTTGTTGGTTTGTTGCCAAGGCAGTAGAGGTCTCTCGTGTTAACGTAGGTGCCATTTTGCAACTGATAAACACAAGTCACCTCCCGGTGCTGGACACCTTTCTCACAAGTAGCAGAGCAGGGACTCCAATGGCCAGTCACCCACCTGGGAAAGAGACAGAGAAGGAAAGTTAAAAACTGGTGGGATAAAACATTAGGCTTCACTTAAAAACAGTGAGAAATGTGTAACCTTAGATTTTGTGGGTTCTTCATTGGTGCTGTATTGCTGCACACTGAGATCTGGTACCTTTGGAAGCTGAAGTGTGTAAAGCAGGAAGGGGCTGGTATACAAGTGAATATCCACTTGTGTCTCCATACGAGACAGAAACACAGATTTGTACAGCTCCCTTTAACCCCCAGTCTCTACAATGCTGCTGCATTTTTCTGCCAGGTAAAGACAAACTTGTCTGCAGACCTGTGCCACAAATATTGTTGCCTTTGAGAGGTACCTGGGAAAGTCACTGTACATCTGCATGCGTATCTTCACTGTGCGGCGGAGCTGTGCAGAGAACCTCTACTTCTTGGGTAAGTATAAAATTATTTAAAAAAATAGAAAAAAAAATTTAAAAAATATAAAATTCTTATAAAATCTGAATTGCATTTAACTGCTAAGGCTCAAGAAGTACTTAAAAATACAAGATTTTCCCTATAGAAAGGATCCTACAGTGTTGTTTTAGAGCTGCTGTAGCTCACAAGGATGGGACATAACCCAGTTTGGATGGGGTGGGGGGTATTTCCCTACGCCCATGTTTCTCTGAGCCTTTGGGATTCATTTGCTTTGTAAGCACATTTGAATTGCTGTTTCCTTCCCTTTAGATCAAAGTGTGCTGGGAACAAATACATGGCCTTTTTTTGTTGTTTGCTTTGCTATGTCTTTAAAGACTCTTCGGCAAACACCCAGAAAAATGTGAGGTGTTTGGGTTCCTCCAAAGTAAGGAACGGACTGCTGCTGTGAGCCGAAAGCCAACTGAAAGGCTCCCAGTGACTCCAGTAAGTGCTGGAAGCAGCACTGTGGTTAGAGCTGGCCCACAAGGCAGTGAATAAAAAGTCTAAGAAGAATCTGAATCAGGAGGTATACAGGGAGGAACGATGATTTTCCTAAAGACAAGCAGCATCGATCTTTACGCTTCCTGCAATCTGTCAATGAGGAACATGTTCTCTGTAATTACAGGCATTCCTGGGTGAAGTGAGAGACTGGAACAAGAACTGTGCAGGCGCTGTGCACCGGAAGGCTATCGTGCCTTTCTCACCAGGTAATTGACCTCCTCACCCATTGTTTAGGACTGTCATTTAGATTAGTATCCTTATACCATGAATCTTTTACTTGTCACCCAATTCTGGGTTGTCTATTATGATAAGTGGCTCAAATAAGACTTCACAAAAACAAGTCTGCTCGGAAATACCATTCCATTTTGCTGAAGGCTCCCCAGTCCAGGTAGAGCACCATACAACTGATTAACCACTTTTCTTTTGAAGTTGCTGCATAACTTCTCCTAAATGAATCAAACAACTGTTTCCCACCTTCCCATTCCTGAATGGGGAAATATCAGTTCCGCACAGTCTGTAGAAACATCTTCACTTGGTGCAATTGTCATTCGCCAAATGCCCTGAGTGATGAGCTGGTGTGACAGCACTGATGACTGTGTTGACAGTGAAGGCAGAAGCCAGTTGGTTTGAGCAGGACGGGATGGGGCAGGCAGGCCACCTGTCTTTTGTGGAACAGGGCCCCGCTCAAATGTTTCTGTGCATTAAAGCAGTTGACACATCTGTGAGTTTCCGTTGGCTAAAACAGCTGGCAAGACACCAAGCGTGTTTCTCTAGACAGTAGTTTTGGCGCATCTCTGTGGCCGAGTGCTTGGTATTTTGCTTATGGAATGGGAATATGCCAGCTGGGTAACTGAATACTGGGGCTGACTGACAAAAATAGCCTTGAAGTGTGGAAATCAGTGTTCATGGAAATGAATAGCCAGGCTCCCTCGATATCAGCTGGGCTCTGCACTGTCAGAGCAAATGCAGAGGCAGCAATCTATCTGGGTGAAGGAGCTGCTCAACAAGGGCATGGAGGGGGAAAGAGTGACTTTGCTTTATGAACTGACGGTGAATTACAGGGCCAGGCACGGTTTCTGTGCAGGCTCCACTGAACTAATATTCACTTCAGCACTGTACTCTCAAGTACAAGTACCAAGTGAAGATGTGATCTACAGCTACTGGCAAAAGAAAAAGGGAAAGGGACTGAAAGCAGAGGAGAAAGATAAAAATACATTACTGGCAGAGGCTGGCTGTGAGCTTGCATTTGGGATGGGCAGCACGCAGCATGCCAACTATTTGCAAGATGCCTTAAGAAGTCAGGTTATGGTTATGACTTTCAGGAAGAAAAATGCCTCTTTAATTGTTGTTGTTGCTTTTGTGGAGGGGAGAAATCAACTTGTTTCTACCCTGTTCAGTGGTCTCTCGCTAGTGCCACTCTAGCACAGATATGGCAGAGTGTAACTGGAAAACTGGCACAGAAAAAACAAATATTATCATCCTCAAGAGAAGAATGATTGCACAGGGCATGAGCCAAAACCCAGGGAATCAATACAAAGCTGTGCCTGTGGTGAACACACAGTCTCCAGCTTTTTTGTCAGAATGGCATCTGTAGGGCCAGCTCCAGCTGCTGATCCACTCCATCTCAGCCTGATGGTCACAGATAAGGTGAGGCTGTACTGTAAGGGATCAAAATACTTAGAAATCAAAGGCTATTTTGAAGTAAGGGGTTTAGTTTCATACCCGAGAGACAAGTGACAGGTTAAATGTTTGAATAATAATAATAATCAGTACAGTACGATATTTTCAAATAGAAGGGACAATCGCTTTGACTACAAAACTTCATCCTCTCAGTGAAGCCTCTGCTTGGTTCAATGACTTGTAAAAATGATCTGGCAAACAAGTAACTGCGAGTCCTACATGCAGTGCTGACAGTGTCTTGATCTTCCCCCAGAGTTCTCCTGAAGCCCCCTTCATAGCCCCCTGAAAACACTATCTTAGTGCCTGTAAGAGACAGAATCACTGCAACTATATTTCAATGACATCGTTCACAACCAAAGTGGAAAGACTGAGGATTAATGGATAAAGTGATTAAATATGAAAATTCCTGCCAGTTTCCCATTTGGTAAAGCAATGTTCAGCAAAGTATTGGCATAATTACTATCCACAAGTCATATACACACAGGAAAGAAAAACATGAGGTACAAACAATGTCCCATTGTGGCTACTATTAAATTACACTACAGACAGATCTTCCTCTCTGCACTGTCATTACACCTTTTGAACACACCTGGATGTGTTTTACAAGATGACTTACTTTTCATTTTTTTTTAAAAAGGTAAGTAATTTTCTTATGATAATGTAAACAATAACTCCAGTGTTCTAACTTAAAACACCGAGCTAGCTCTGTATTATTAACTGTTGTATGTTAAGCCCTGTGTATATCATATAGAGCATTTGGCTCCCAGTTATGTTTTAAGCCTGTAAACTGATCTTTGGGATTGCCACAGTTCTTTTCAGTTTGGTCCTTCTCTCCCAGGTTATAACCTATCCCCTGTTGGATCATGCAAGTGCTCTAGCTGCAGTCCCCAGAGAGACTCTCATCTTTCCACAAGCACTGATTTACGTGACTAACTCACTCATCTTTCTCACAATCATAGTGACGGCTTTATCCATGGCATGCATTTTTGTAGTTTTACCTCTATAGAAGATTCAAGAGCTAGGTGATCCCTGCTGGTGGTTAAATTTAGGATGAAAGTGATGAACTTTTAAGCACAGATTTTTTAACCCAGTCAGCGTCTGTCTTTCTAGCTAAAAAATGCTGAGAAGGGTGTGTTTTTCTATAGCCTCAAAAAGCTGGGATGGGCAGGACATGCAATTTGAGAGGGCTGGTTTAAATCTTTGTCTTCTGAATCTTCCTCAACCTCTGACCTCTCAGTATCTCTGCTGAGGAATTGGGAGTTCTTCTTCTAATCTGCTTTGGCAACACTCATCTGGCAGGCCCCTGGAGCAAACTTGAAATATCTTTTGGAGGTTCAGTTCATCATTTGATCTTTCTATGGTCTGGATTAGTCATTAACCTTGAATTATCCACTCTACCTACTCGCCTCAGACTCCCACATCTTCTAGGAAAAAAATTGTCTTCGGCACTGTGTACATAAACCCAGGGGAGATGAATGTCTGCACATGAAGACTTGTAGCAAAGGATTTGGGAAACAAAGCCATGAAGATGAAATGGACCAAAGCTGAAGGATGGGGTGGAGGAGTGCAATCAAAAGACATGAGGTCACTTCTCAGAGATTTGTAGCCTCTTATAACTTAAAGCCATTACATGTTCTAGGCTAAAGGCTGCAGCCCATTAAATTTCACCTGGTTATTTCTGTCTCGAGGCCTGCAGAAGACCGGTGTCTGCAAGTTGGTTCTCTTCCACTAACTAAACACTTATGACATATTCGCACATGCACTCGCTATCTACAGGGATTGCGTTACTTTTGTTCCATCCCCAATGCTACAGTGAAATTAATTTCCCTGCTTTCACAATAATAGCTTGGATATGACCAAAGACACATCTGCAATAACACAATTTTTTATATTTTTATTAAACCTGTTTTTTTAGAACTGGCTCTTAACTACAACTAGCCTGTACTAAACAAGACACAGCTAGTCTGAAAAAGCACTTGTAACAGTAACTGATCTAAAGCAGTGTAATTGGGGGGTTCTATTTCTAATAAGATTTTCTTGCATACCTTTTGGTTTAACACACATTGTTCACTAACGTACAGGTGAGGATAACTCCACATCTAGTTAGCACTGGTTGCCTTTAGCACCAATTTGGGATGCAAAATCTTGTCGAAGCAATTTTTAGATTTCTGATGTACCTGGGTGAAACTGGCTCTTATTGATGTCAGGCAAAACTCAGACCAACTTGCAGCGAGGCCAGGAGTTCACACTGGATAATTTTAGCAAGGAGAACTGGAAAAGATTTCTGAGAATCAGCCACATGGAATTGACAGATATTTTTTGCTTACAGCTACCAAACTTAGTTCATGCTTGAAAATGTAGAAGCAAGAAAACACTGTTTACAAATGGACTCATGATTCCCATGAAATACGCACACTCTGCTATTGTATCTTTCTCTTCCTACATAATTCTGAAACTCTCCACTGTATCTCTGCCACAGTGGGGTCAAAATAACCAGGTGAATCTTGACTTTTGGGAACAGGTTGTGCCACACCCAGTCACTAGAAGGTTGGGGGTTTTTTTGGGAAAAAAGTATAAGGAATCTAGTAGAATAATACAGCTGCTGATGTCGAAAGTAGGACTCCAAGACTAACATTCCTGTCTGATTGCCTTTATAAACAGTGCTCAGTAATTTTCCAGTACAGTAGTCATTCTGCTAACAGACTTGCCAACTTTCACTCACACAGGTTTCTTTTCTTCCTTAGTGATTATCATTTTGACAGCTTTATTTTTTTTTATTTCCCACCAATTATAATATCAGCCATAGGACAATGTTTTATAACTGACATGCACATTGGGAAGTTTTTTTTAAATGGAAGACACTGTATTCTCCCTCCTCCCTCCCTCCAGTCGAGCAGATCGCTCGGTTTTGGAGGACTCAGTGTGGCACTGGTGTGAGTAGGTGTCTTTGTTACTGGCAGCTGCCTCACTACACTAAGGCACAGAATGTCAGCACTCTCAGAGCCCTTTGGCAGGGAGTTACCCCTACCCTGATCCATGGCTATTGTATCTTTGATAGGGCAACTGGTGCCCAGCCCCATTCCCTGCCTCTCAAGGAAGGCAGTGCCTTTTCCTCAGCTCACATCACCCGATGCAAACAGTGTGAAGTGCATTAGAGCAGGCAGCAGCAGGGGGGAATTTCATAATTAAATGTTTTGCTAGATTATCCTGCTAATCCTTCTGTGTGGGTAAAGACTGCACTTGGCCTGAAGAGCTTCAAACCAAAGAAACACAGATCACGTAACATTTTAAAACAAGGCAATGTTTAACCATAAGGTTGTTGAGTCAAACATTATAATGGTAAAAAACCTGTGATGTAAGCTAGCCTGGGTTTTTACAGTGAAGATAAGAAACCTGTCTCATGACTCCATGTGAAAACTAACGCCAAATCAATTTCTGCTCTAGCAAGCCATCTTGAATTATTTGATGTAAATGTGTTTAGCAGTAGCCAATAAGCCCTCCTCATCCTACTCTCAGCCTGTTCCTAAGCCTTCTCTTACTTCTCTTACAGAATTGTTTCCTTGAGTTGAGTTTCTGGATTTGCTTGAAAATATCTTTTTGTTTTTCAGTAGCTGATTAACTACTGACTCCCTTTTGCTGTACTTGATGAACTACAACCTGCAATGGATGTGATTTTGTCTCCTTCTAGTGGATGGTGATAACCGGACGTGCCTACAACAGGACATCAGCTACTCACTCACAAAGGTGCCCAGAAGTGTCCCAGGCTTTCTGGTCTACATCATTTGCCTTCTCCTCCAGTAAAACCTGCTGGAGACCTGCTGGAGCTGCCCACCGTGCAGGATGGCTTCCCTGAAGAGCAGCCAGCAGGGCGCAGCATTGCCCGCTCGCTCAGCCGCCTGCAGCCACCGCGCCTTGCTCAGTGTCCAGCACAGTCCTGGCAAATTCATTAAGCTCAAACTGATTCTAGAGATCTCAACTCCAGTTTTGGGAAGTACTTCAAAATGAGCTCTTACGTGGTGCCTCCTTGGATCAGAGGGTGCTAACATTACTATTTATGCCAGAATTCCAAGCTAAAATGATTTGAAACCTTCCCCACGGCTGTTCCTTTTCTTTTTTTTTTCCTCATGTAACCAAATTCAAAACACACCAAAGGAGATGTTTCTTAGCACACGGCACAGATCAGGTTTTGAACTCATTGCCATTGAACCTGATGGATGATAAACATTTGTATAAGTTCCAAAAAAGTCTGACTGCATTAATGAAAGAACATACCCATTTGGAACCATTACATGTCTAGCTCAGTCCCTTCAGTTAACAGACACTCCCAGTATGTCCCTCCAGTTTAGTGTAATTTCCATACAGCCCTGCAAGTAATCTGCTAACATTCTCACAGAGTTTTCCATCATACTGCTTCCCCCCAAATTCTACTATTTGCAAGCCCTTCAAATCACAAAATAAAGTCAAAACTGTTCTGCTCCCCATCTACCTGTGATGACAACACAAATAAACATGGTGCGAACAGCCCAGAATCGGGGAGACAGGCTGACCTCTGCATTCTCAGGCTGGTACATAGAGCACTGTCACAGGTATATGGTGGAGTCTAAAAGGAGAGGTGGACTCTCAGACAGACAGAGCTTAAACCAGCCCAGGAATCACAGCAAGGGGCAGTATCAACCCTTGCACACTGAGGCACCATGCTCTGAGCGGTCACCAGCCTTCCCTTGGAGAGAGCATGGTGTTGGGTTCCAGTCCATGGATGGACAAGTGAAAGAAGCATAGAAGAACAGAAGAAAGAGAGAAAGAGAGAAAGAGAGAAAGAGAGAAAGAGAGAAAGAGAGAAAGAGAGAAAGAGAGAAAGAGAGAAAGAGAGAAAGAGAGAAAGAGAGAAAGAGAGAAAGAAAGAAGCGATCCATATAACCACAGACCCGACCTCAGCAGCATGCCAGTTTTTAAAGCAGATTTGGAGGGAAACAATAACCAAGGACATAGTGGTAAATGGATACAACATAGGTTTCCTCCAGGCAAAACTCATTGGCTGCATTTCTTTGACTAAAATAACTGCTTTTCCAGACAAAGGAAATGTGGTAGATTTAATCTATTTAGTTATCAGTAAAGAACTCCTTTAGCTGCACTGGAAATGCTTATGTAAGTTGGAGAAACTGGTGATATGCTGGGAAACATGGATATCCATGCACAATTCGTGTGGGAGGTGAGAACTGGCCACAGCGTAGTGCTGTAAAGGAGCATCAGGTATGAAAGGAATTTAGACTAGTTACCAGTGGACTTCCTAAAAGATCTGTCTTGAATTTGATCTAATTTAGTATGTTCATTAATGACCTTGGCACAAAAAGAAGAAAACTGCTGAAAAATTGGGGAAAATGCTGACAATACAAAATCTAGAAGCGTTGTTAATACAACAGAGGATTAGGATGTCATACAGGAAGAACTGAGTAACCTTAAGGGCTGTGATAACAGAGATAGGATGAAAACTAATAGCATGCAGTGCAAGGTTGTGTGCTTAGGGACTAATAACAAGCATTTCTGTGTTAACGTAGGATTCATATGTTGAAAGAAATGAGGAGGAAAACATCTCGAATGACTGTAAGCCACAAATATGATGCAGTCATGAAAAAAGCAAAGCACATATCAGGAGAGTTACTGTAGCAGAAAACTAACCCTTGGACTCAGGAGATACTTTCAAGTCCTAAGCGGTGAAAATAAGGGCTCAGGTCTCCTGTGGTTTCCTGTAGGTGAAGGCAGGGATTTCTGGTTTTTATGCTGCTGTTAAGCATCAGTGTAGGAACACTACATATTCAGCAGGTCCCTAAAAGAACTCAAACTCTGTCTATTACAGCAAAGAGGAGGAAAATTAACAGTGTTTGCATACAGACCATTACAAGTCTAACAGTTGGGAAATTTCATGTGTTTTTGGTTCTTTTCCTGCATTAGAGGGGAGCAGTTTCATATTCATAGACCCAACCATGCATGCTGAAGTGTGTGGCCACTGGCCGACCTATGTTTTCAGTAATAACAGCTGATGTGATCTGTGATTTCTGAGTCTTGTGCCAACATGAGTGCTGGGTTTGCCTATATATTTGGGTTGGTGTTCAGTGTGCTGGAAACAACCCATACGCACCGCATGCAAGAATCCAGATTCCATCTGGTTACAGCAGGGTTTTGTAAAAAATATCTAAAGAGCTAGGCAAAGGATTAGAATAAAGAGGTGCTAATAGGGTGCAGTTGGGACAGGAAAGGAAACTGTAAAGAATTTAATGGAAAAAGAGGGTCAAGGAACATAAAAAATAAAATAGGAAGAAAAAGAGGCATTTTTTTTAAAAGGTGAAAGAGTAACAATAATAAAGAATGAAAGATTCTTTTATTTTTGCGAGTTTCAACAAAACCCTTAAGAAAACTCTCTTCTCTGACGTTCAATTTTCAAACATGTCAGTATATCCAATCCTTTTTTCAACCCTTTGTTTTTTTCATAAGCTAGGTTGCAGTTGCGGAGTTCTAATCTTCTCCTTGGCCTCATGAAACTACTGTCCCCTGCCCCACGTTATTTGGCTCTCCCGAGAGGTGGCTGAAGTTCAAAGGGATATATAATTTGCAAAGCACTTTGGGATCGTGCTGGAAGAAAGACACTCCTGTTAATATCATACCCTTTTTTTCTCCAGATCACTTTATATATATGTATAATGTGGATTATTATTTTCTTTTATTTTTATTACACTCTCAACAGCGTCCTCCTCTTCCTCTATTTATACAACATGATCTCACCCCACTGCAAAGAGTTTGCAATCCAGGTTATACATGGATTGAGAGACGAAGCAAAGGGACAGTGTGGGACAGTGAACTGAAGTCACACAGCAGGTCGGAAAGAGAAAGACAGACTGACTGTCCTGTCACCCAGTCCTGTGCTGGACAGATGACACTTCTCTAGAATCAAACTCCTGTAAGGTGATTCTCCTAAATTTTGAGTAAAAGCATAAATGCAGTTCAAAATGCAGGTTTAGTGCAGCAAGGAAAGCATTGTTCCTTCCTCTGAAGTCAGGTAAAGGGCTTAGGTCGGAGTGGAAATGGGAAAGGACCTTACTGTAACAAGATGCTACAATAATTTCACTTGAAACCCTAAAACAAATTCAGGGCTCATAAAAAAAAAAAAGCATCGACATGGTGAAAGAGAATGGTTTCTTTAAGATGTTCTTGGTCAGAGAATATGCTAAGCATGCATTTCTAATATCTGGGTGGGCAAATACAAGTGGAAATTTAAATTCTACAGAGGCACAGAGAATGTGCTTCTGAAAATGTTTCCAGTCAAAGCATGTTAAGTGTGAAAGTATGGTCTACACAGAGGGAGTGAGGGAGTGTGGTCTATCAGATCATCAGCAAGGATTTTGTGGCCTTTCTGGGTACTAAGCACATTTGGTGTCTGCTGTCATTGCTCTGAAAAAAATGGACCAACAAGAGTGTCACTGTGCCAATGACAACTGCTCCTGGGGAGAACCGTGCTGAAGGGTGGCTGTACATCGCCTGGTAACTCCACACAGAGGGACCTTGGAGTAACACCAAGGGCTGGGCCTGAATCCCCAGGGAAACACAATCTGGATATAGGAACAGAGTACTCCTTTCTCTGGAGGTTTTGTGTCATTTTAACGCACTGTCACTGCCCTGTGCAACCAAGAAGAGACTTTGCCAAGGGCTCACGGTCATGGTGATCCCTTTGAGAAGCAGCACTGTGGGTCTCGTGGCACTAACAGACCGGATGGCCCAGACCTCCCTTTGTTGCTTTCAGCTAGTAGAGGGAGAAGCTTCCCACTTCTTCCAGAGCTTTGTGAGTTGCTTTTCCTCACCTCTGCCACCTCCTTACCCTGCTTGGGCTCACTTTAGTTTCCTCTGAATGGCTTCACAAAAGGTCTAGAAGGAATATTTCATGCCAGGGCAGAAACACAAGCAGATGTTTCTGTCTTTCTGAGAGAATGACATGACAGAAAACCCAGCATCACTGAATTCAGGAAACCTCCTCATGGAAATGACAGCTTTTTCCTTGGAGTCATTGGGAGTTTGTTTCTCCTTACACACCTAGAGGCACATGGGGTATCTCATTATACCTTCAGTACCGCTGAGAGTAGTATGGCCCCAATATTGTACAGCAGCAATAATCAGCGCTGCAGACAGAAAATGAAACCTAAAACAGCCGAGCCATATTGATGGATTACCTGACACTGTATTTCCCTGCTTCAGGGCACTTTAATCCGAGCACAGGTTTAATTAGAAGGAAGTGTACTGTTTCTTATTTTCTCTATTGTTTCTGCCAGCAGGATTAGCTTTGTAGGTACATTTATCTGGCTTCTCTGATTATACAAGATGCAACAGCTAGCAGATTGTTTTGAATATGCTTTTTTTTTTAAATTGTTGAGCTTTATTCTAGGTTGATTTTATGTTCTAACTACTATCAAAAGTGGAGTACCTACACTACTCCACAATGCTAAACATTACTGCAGAGATAGAGTGAACTTTTTCTTAGCAAACAAACTGAACAAATTACTTTACCTTCCTGTGTTTCATCATTTTGGCCAGAAACGTCTTTTTTTTTATACAATGTAGATCAAAATTAATTCAGCTAAAAGTGCTTGCCAAATTAAAAAGAGAGCTTTTTATTATTTTTAGAACTTATTACTATTAGATCTCTAATTACTCCTACTGATGCAGAAAAGCACCCTTACTGAGGAAAGCATCTAAAACGTGTTTTGTCATAATTTCTTGACTTCAACAAGATTCAGGTATGTTTCCAGAACTATGCAGGTGTTGTTAGACACTGTAAAAACTCACATGAAGAAGAGACGCCCATTGCCTAGAGACTCCCAGTCTGAACTATGCCAATACAGATCAGGCATGCAACACAGCGAGTCAGCTATAGGAGCTTAAAGGCTGTGGGTTGTTTGAAGGCAGCTTGCATCAAATCTGGCCCTACTGGCTACAAATTAAAGGGACTCCAAGGTAATGAAAATCTGACCTGCTCAACAAAAGGAAATGAATATTACAGCTGGTTAATATGGCTAACAATGTGTCCCAATACTTTTAGACATTTTCACCATGTTCACCAGATGGAGGCTTTGGAAGTAGGCAATTTGCGAAGGAAAAGGATATTGGGTTTTATTATTTTTTAACTCCTTACCGTGACTGGCAGGGGTGTGTGTTACATTTCCTGACCTGGGGCTCGGGGCGATTCACTCGTTGGCAGTCACTGTCATTCACCAGTGTCATGGTCTTGTTAATAATTCGAGTACAGGACACAATGGTTTTCCGTTCACCTACAAGTCAAATAAAAAACAACTCTGAAAAAGGAAAGCAGTGGCTAAGAACAAAACCATGGCAACTCCTTAACCAAAACTCAAAAGCCAGGAGCTCCCTACTGTCTCTGCAAGATGCTATCTACACAGACCTACCGCCTCTGCAAGCAATCTTATTTCCCACATCTGTCTTGCCTTTGTACTGTTCTGTTTGTTTTTTGTTTTTTTTTAGAAAAGCTACAAATCTTTCCCCAATCATTGTGAAATTGACTGCTTCACAGGAACAACACGTCGGGGCTTTCTCTTTCTTGTGTTTAATGTGAAAACGATCTTGAAAACAATTTGCTTTCATTTCTGGTTCCTCCTCCATGTGTAGCTGTGCCCTGTAATCACCTAGGACAGAGGATCCAGCTACATGAGCTGAAGCCACACAACCATCCACCCCCAGTGACTGATAATGACAGGACAGCTGCCTCTTGCTGCTCCCCATTCCGGAAGAGTCAGGTTGAAAGGAGTGACTGGGATTCAATGTGTGAGTGATAAATTAGACTTGTTCATATTCCACAAAGAGGTGAAATTAGGCCACAAAATTAAATTATTTCTCATTTTCTGGTCTTCCAGGTTTAAAAATCCTGCCAGTAGGAGACACCTCACGAGGAGTCAGCATTTCTCACATAAACTGTTTGTGCATCAGTAGTTTCACTGAGACAGCACCCCTCAGGGTCCAGCCTTCCACTGTGTGACATCAGGAAAGCTGTGCCACAGGGTGGCATGACAATGACCAGATGTGACAAGGAAAATGCCAGCCCTGCACCATGTGACTTTGCCTTACTGTTAATTATTTCAGTTTCTCAGCTGCTCTTCTTAACACTGAGTCTGCATCAAACTGAGCTTATATATGATCTGCAGCAGATATTAAAAAAATAACTTAAATTCTGTTAATAAAAAATTAGTGAAAGTCCATATGGAAGGGAAAAAGCCCTTCCCAGCTTGGATAGGTAGTAAAAACATCTGGCATCCAAAATATAAGAGGCCATTGCCATCCAAGCTCCTACTGGTGGGAACCACATTGCCAAGTACTGATTTGATTCAAATATATGGCAGCTTGCAACAGAAACCAAGAGAGCCACAAACAGATTTCCTACTCGTGCATGTGAGGATTTAAAGGCTCTAAGAAATTATTGTTTTAAAACATGAATAAAAGTAAGTGCCCATTTTAAAATGAGCTCTATTTACTGAAAAAAAATTCCATGCTTTCAGTACAGATGAGCATTCTTCCTTTGTGTCACATAATATGATAAATAATTGGGTCTGGTGGTGAAGAAAGACTGGCCAGAATGCATGGAAACGATCCATTTTCCTCAGGGAAAAACCGACTTCTTCCAACACTGAAAATTCAATGGCCAGTGGCTGACAAACCAGTCTCTGGTTTCACAGGCATCAACCCCCCCCAGGGTTTCAGCAAATCTGTCTCAGCACATCCTAGGGATCATCTGAAAAGTGTGATTTGCAATGTGCTCATGTACTCCCAGAAAGTCCCATTAAAAGCGTCTGATTGCAATCTCCAGGAGTTGTCACAGCAGTGCTGCCCCTGTTTCATCCCTGGGGAAGGAAGTGTCATTCAGTGAACATGCCTGAACACCTGCAAAAACTCTGCTCCAAGAATGTGATGGAGGCTTGAGATATGGGGCTGCACGCAGCGCCTTGAGCCATCCGTGGAGCACTAATCCAGGTGCAGCTCCAGCCTACGGTAATGAGCCAACAAAGCAGCGTCCCTGCCAAAATGCTGGGTGAAAATTAACTGTAGGGATGTGGATGATAGCTGGGAGAGCTGGTGAGAATGAGCTCTCTTTTGAGTTCATTACGACAACAACCATTCCCATGGCCAGCTTCCTTCATGCTTTGGCAACGCTGTCATCTGCAGGCACCTCTCTAACGGCTGGTGTCTGTAAACACCATACGGCAAGTCCCACCAAGCTTCCAAATGGCCTTACCTCCTCCACACTGCACGCTGCACCCTTCCCATCCGCTGTGCGTCCAGATGTACAAAGAATCTTGTTGCTTTTCTGGCTCGCTTCTGTTTTCAGCAGTATAGTTTACAGGAATGGTGTATTCATAATGAATTCCATAATTCTGGTCATGAAATAACAGCACCTGGTTCGGCAGGAAAAGAGAGGCTGTTACAACCACTGCGTACTGGGAAAGCCAACAGACTGCAGAAACAGTAATGCTGGAAATGCTGTCTCCAGCCATTATTTCTAAAATATAAGCACCTTGTGAAAGGCAACCAAATCTTTATCTAGAAACCTGAACTCATGGCAGTATTGGTAAACAGGGCGTCTGCAGGAGCAATATATGCTTATGATTTGTGAATATCTAGAACAGTCATGGAGATGTCTAAACCTGGAATTCGGTGCCTAACTTTGTTTAAGCCTCAAATGTGATGAGCAAGCCACTGGCTGTCTAAAGAGAAATAGTAAGACAACAGGAAGCATTAAATCAGCAGTTTTCATATAATAACTATTTTAATGAGCATCTAGAGTTAAAAAGTCACTCCTCATACCTGTCCTACCCCTGTTTTCCAGAAAGCAAGTGGTCTGCAAAGCTCATGCAGAGACTCAGGCTTGTGGCTGGGGACCTTTTTAGAGCATGGGGAAGCTCTGGGTTAATGCTGTACTGTTTATGGATCGCGGTCCCAGGCAGCCTGCTCTGCGCTCTCCTGCTTGAGACAGGGGTTTGGACAAGACAGCCTCCAGAGGTGCCGTTCAACTTCAACCGTTCTGTAATTCTGGGAGCTGCAGCATTTGCTGGTGCATTTGAGTTGGGCTGCAGCAGCCCATAGCTTAAAGGCAGAAATGTTTACTAACACATCTGAAGGAATAAGGTGATCCTTCCCAAAGCAAAAACAACTAACGCAAAAAAAAAGTCGTCACATGCCTCCTGGGAAACGTGGCACTCAAAGTGAGCGTGACTATTCCTGCTGACAAGCTGTAGGGGCAGGTTTTTATTGTCTCAGAAACCTGAGGATGACAAGGAAGAGCTATATCACACAGCTGCTGGCAACATATATATTTTCATACCCTGCATATTCCTAGAGGAAGGTGAAAGCCACTTCTAACAGCAGGCTGATTATTTCCCATGGAGGCACATGGGATGCCTCTAGTATTATTACTCCAGAATTCACTGACTATTAACAAAGGCAGAGGAACAGAGAAAAACACTTATTTTTTCATCACAGGCAGATGACAGTTCTGATCCTGTTTTGATTTACATGTTGGGCTTCATTTGGCTCTCACTTTCACTGGCTTGAGTCAGAATGACTGGAAGATACCCAATGGAGTATGAGGCCCACAGAATCTGAGTTACCGCACTATTGACATGCCACAGAAGTACTACTGTAATGCTGCTGATGGTGTGGCTTTAGACTCACTTACACTTATTATCCCATAATCTCAGCAGCCTTAGACAGGTGAACTCTGCTGGCTCTTGTCACCTACTGAAATAGGAGCAGTACCTTATCAAATAAGGTATTTGAAGCAGGGCTATCGTAAGCGAAACAAGCAGCTGCCCAACTAAAAAAAGCAAATTTGCAAATGTTATTTTCTCACAGCAGCAATTGTTTCCTATTCGTATTTGTAGAAATCACTCCTACTTAATCAGTAATCTCACTAAAGCTGTCATAAGCTCATTTAACCAAAAAAATAACCATATGTGCTGAAAGAAGGGGTCCAGCTTGCAGCCACTGACATCCTGGAGGTCTGTGCAGGGAATACTGTGGGGCTACACAAACTCAGCACCCGCACGTTGCTGTGCACAGTGCACAGCCCTGGGCAGAAAGGCATATTCCAGAAGATGTGGGGAACAAAGATATGATTTTGCTTCAGCTACAGAGGGAGCTTTACTACCAGAACTGAATACCAAGGCTGAAACTAGCCAGCCACCATCACAGTTTCAAAGACTATTATTTTTTTTTTAAACACAATTTGAAATACCAGGCAGTCAGAGGCAGAGAACTCAACTCCTGCTCTGGCTTTCTTTAAGTGTATGAGATACGAAGAGCTTGTTCTACAGAACTGATCAATCAATCTTGTCTAAAGCATCTTTATGCTCTGGGAGTGTTCGGTTGTCCTGTCACTGAGAGGAGGTCTAGAACAGACCTAGTTACACAAACACTAATTTCTCCAAGAAATATACTTACAGCAATGCACTTGGAGAAATGCCTCAAGTATTAAAAACCAGCTCCTAAAAAGAAATCCTTATTATCTCAAGATGGGTGCAAGACTAGTGAATCTAAAGGCCCATATGAAACCAATTTCATGCAATTTCGTAGCCATATATAATTGGAGTGTGTGTGTATGGGTGTATAATTGGTTTCAAATGCAGGTCGCAATAGATTGACTGAAGCTTCTGGCTCTTTGTCAGTCCAGTGTATTCCACCACTGTTTGAACAACAGTTTTCTATTTAGAGGTAACTGGTAACCATCCTGCCTTTCTTGCATTCAAAGAATGAAATCCGCTACCCTGTATCAAGGAAAAGATTAATATCTGATTTGAAGAAAAGACTTCACGTGTGCTTTGTTTATGACTGGCAGCGATTTTAAGCCACATGTTTTTTTAATGGTCTGGTAACTTTTACTTTCCTCCTTTTTTAATAATTTCTGGGAGAAAAAGTCAAGAAGGAAAATTTCCTCTGCTCATATCTACTGGAAATGCCAGTCTGTACCTGGAAAGGATACTCATGGAAAACCTCATACTCGCTAGTTTCCTATGTTAGTTAGTTACCCCTTAATGAAGGGAAAATGGGTATTTCTTTAAAAAACAAAGTTCTACTGATGCTGAAGTTCACAAAATGCTGCTACCAGATTTTGCCACAGTACACCTTAATCCAGTAATGCTCTGGAAGTTTCCAGGAGCTGGCAAAGGAAGTCTGCACAGCATCTTCACAAACGGTACCTATGCAACTCCTTTTTCTTACACGGGGTTACGAAGACCTTGGCAGTACAAGGTATTTTATCAGAGTCCTGGTTTCAGGAGGGAAGACTTGTGTTACTGACTATTTCAGTAGTATACTCTTTGAATCCAGCTTTACACTGTACGTGAACCTTGTAAACTCACTCATCTGTCTGTGAAAGCAAAGACAAAACACCTCGTTCCTGTGCAGCACATTTTGACACAAAGTACGGACAAAGTGGAGCACTATTATTATCCTTTGTGCGTGTGTGAAAACTTCAAGCAACTTCTGAGCTTTTCAAACCGTTCTGTGAAACATTGCACAATGAACATCAGTAAGCCAAAAAATTCAGGTGAGGAAAGGGAGAGACTTCTGATTTTTAGCAGTGCTTACAGATAGCCTTCAGTGAACAAACGTGGCAAAAATTCACGAGGAAAAGAAACAGCACACAGAAAAATGTGACTGGATAAAAAAAGTTACAGGAAACAACACATACATTAAAATACTCTATGTATTCCTCCCTGTAGAAACTGTAAAGCTTTCTGCACACTTTCAAATAGTATTTAAGAAACAGGCATTATTACAGCTGTCTTACAGATAGAAACATGAAGGTTACTACCAACATTAAGGGACTAGCCCATGAGTCACACCATCACCCGTTAGTGACAGGACTGGGACAACAATCCAGTTCTTCTCACTCATGTTCTCATACAGCAGCCATACGACTGTTTATAAAATGACATGCCTGGTCTAACAGAAGGGCTATGTTGAACATTAAGAAAAACTTTCAAGAATACCTTAAAATACAGAAAATTGAAAAAAACAATATAAAGAAAACAAGAAACATTGGTGCGTAACTGTGTGACTGCGTGTAACTAAGTCACTCCAGAGGCTCAGAGGAACAGTGTATGTAAATACAGAATACATTCTGGCATAAGCTGAGAAGATATTTCAGTAAATATCCTTTCATGTGTGCGAGTGGGTATGTCCATGAAATTCAGAAGGTCCCTGGAAACCTACATCCTCTAGAAAGGACTTGTCACATTGTCTGTGACACATTACAGGAGTACCCTGTACTGGACATGAGCCTACCAGGACACTCCATGTTCTCCCAGAATAGGGCATCATTTATTTTTAAGCAGGGAGCTGGGTTTCTCCAGCCCTTGCAATGCTGCAAAAGAATGCAAAGAGAGGCACTATAGCATACCTTTAAAAAACTCTGGTGAGGAAGTAAACAATTAAAATTTAACTTTCAGCTAGGATATAAACCCTTTATGTTGCATCACTTAAGAAACACAAACAAAGGATATAAAGTTACCATCAAGTGCAGTGGTATTTTAGTTGGTCCTTTGGCAGAGATTTTCTCCCACAGACCCCTTCGCACGTACCGGACAGTAGTGCCTGCGATCTGAAACTCACCAGGAAGCTCAATTTTCCAGTCGCTGTTAATGGATCTCTTACTGGAATCTTTTAAAGCTGGAATGAATCAAACACCATGGGATGAAATGTAAGCAAATTTGTAATGACAATATAGACTGCTGAGCTTCTGTGTCAGCTCACCTGAAGCACAAGATGCAGTAGCCTTGTAACGGACAAGACTTAAAAGAAAAAATGTTTCTAACTTGGGCATATTCTGTATTTCAGTTGATTAAGGCATTTCTAATTACATTAACATTGCTATTAAGAAACAATGACACATAAACTCCTATTGCTAAGGTTTTACTACTTAAAATTATTATATTCTGCTTTCTGAATACACAATATTCTCCAGTTTCAAAACTTCGAGGCATTCTCTCTGCCATTCCACTGCCAGAAAATTTAAAGGGAAGAAAAAAAGAGTGTGCAGGAGTTACAAAGGAAATAAAAAGAAGGAAAGATAACTACCCACTGTCCTTGAAAAAATACTACTAATTTAGGACTACATGGCAGACATCTTCCACAGTTTGACCTATTTCAGGAGCATATCCAAAAACCACACATACTCATGGCATATTGTTGAATTCAGTTACAGATACAGCTCTGCTTTTGCAAAGGAAAGTTCGTACAACTGAAATGGTTTTCTTTGATTTTAAGTGAAGACAGATTTAATTTGGATTTAAAAGTAAGTAATACTAAAATACTACAGCATTGTGCTAACAAGCAAGAACCACAAAGTAGAAATGACTGACTAGGAAAGGGCAAAACTTAGCAGCCCGTCTTCCTTATCCAAGCGGAGCAGAGTGCAGATTGTAAACAGAGAGCACAACTAGAGAACAACCAGTCAGAGCCATAATTCTTCCAGGAATAATCTCAATATTATTTGTCACAGTCTACATGGGAAACATGTAGGCATGTACATAAAATGAACATGCCTGGAATATATGGTATATTGGAAATTAACACTTATATCACTTTAAGGATTATTCTCGAATCTACCTATTTATACTTTCATCTTAGAAAAATGGGTAGCACCCTAAATTCAGACACATATACCAAACTGGCAGACTTGATGTAAGAATCTAATACCACAGAGCAGCTGCTTGAGTATGATCTGAAGATACTTCTGGTAAGCACAGTTATCCAGTCGTAGGTGTGATTCACCGAGGGAAGAGAAAACTGGCAGACCCTGTTCTAACAGCGAGAAAGTCCCAGGCCCCTTTGTGGAGATCGATGCACCATGATCAAATTTGTCCTGACACCCGACAGACAGAATAGCCCACGTGTTACTGGGCTTCCTTAGTCCAAGGTTAACTGTGTCTTTCGGCTAAGCCGTTAACAAGATGTTTTCTTTACCTCCAGTATTTCATGCCTATTTTATTCTCTTCCAGTAAAGAACAAAATGTTGGCTTTAACTTAACTGAGTGGGTTGCAAGAAGGTTAGGGAAGCTGAGTTAAAGCCTTTTCAAATCAACAGGAAAATCTCCTACTGTCAGGAATATTTCAGGGCACGTTCAATTTACCACCTGAGCATGACTTGTAGTGTCCAACCTCTGGGGAAGTCTGGAGTAGATGTCCTCTCCACCTGTGTGTGCCTGAGAACGGTGAAATATCTTTCTGTCCTGCTGCACACTACCTTCCTGATAGCTCTCATGGTCCCATTAGAGGCTCCAAATTCAGGGTGAAGGGAAACTGCAGGTATGGTTTCCCTAGGAGGAGTGGGATGTATGTGGGGGAATGTTTTTTCCGAGGAAAGTTCTCTTTGGCATATAGGCGAGGGATACAATGATGTCCTGGTATTTGCATGGTACAGCAATATAACTCTGTCTGCGGCTTACTTCTCTTCCTGCTTTGTTCCTCAATCTACAAAGTACCTTCTGCAAACTTCAGACAAAATTCTGAAGCAGGATTGCTTTCCTCTGCCAAGGCCTAGTGGCTTCCAGGCAGATCAAAGCAGCCACCACACTGGCATTGAGGAGCCGTGAACATGACTAATCAAAGCTGTGGATGAGATAAAACTATTTCCATGCAGAACGGCTGAGTAGTAAAGATATCGCGGCACATGCTCAAACTGTGTGTAAGAGCTTGAATGACTAAAACTGTGCTTTGGTTCCAGCTCATCGTCAAAGATAGCTTGCTGACGAAAAACCAAATGCTTAATCTTTGTGGACCTCTTTTCTGGGAAAGGTTTGATTTTGATTGCTGCAGGCACTGCTCCCTTAGTGACTGAGGAAAGGGAGAATTTGGAAACAGCCCTGTTCCCAAAGGTGCTCTTTGAGGACTGCAGGAATTGCACTGGAGACTTCGTGGAGTATTTGGGCCAAAGTGTTTTCATCACTGTTTGTCTTCATCGCACGCAAGCATCCCATTAGGAGGGATAAATGCTGCAGCTATAAAACCTCCATGTCCCCTAGGCACAGAGTACTGCTCTTTCTCCAGTGGCTTTTGTCACACAGTTATCGCAGGCTGCCTCTGCCTAGCCCCAGAGGTGACAGTACGAAATGCAGTGGGGTGAACAGGGCCTTTTGCTCTTGTTGGCTGCTGTGCTTTTTATCCAAGCGTTGCAGAAGCACTTTGCAAGACAGCAAGTATCTTTACTGCCATTTTAGAGAACAAGCAAAGCACGCAACGAAGATCACTTGCTCAGCCTCCCTGAGAGCTCAGTGGCAGGACCTGAGAAGACCAGGATACATGCAGTCTTCTCTGACATAAATTGTCTGACCGTGCTGGAAAAACCCAAACAGGAAAGCAGTTGTGAGCCCTTTTTGCCAAGCAGTCTTCACCGATTTAAACTAGCACCCATAGGATTTATTCTGCCCTGAACAGGTGGCTGCAGCTCTCCTGGGACCCTAATGCCTCAAACAGGGTAGCAAAGCACAGCTCCGTCTTTTCTCTCCACTCTGGGTGCATTTAGGCAGCAGCAAGAATCCACAGTTACATTTCTAACCTTTTTCTGGCTCAAAGTTGTACAGTAGAAGAGTGAAAGAAAAAGGAACTCCAGCAGCAACCCATAACTTCTTTTCTTCTTCTTGGCTGGAAGACAGGAACTGACCAATCTATTTCTAAACCTGGCATCTAGTCAGATCTTTATTTCCACCTTGGGTCCCTCCAGCTTGCTTCCCAGCCTGTGGGCACAAACTGCCGAGGCATTTCCTGTTCAAGGTGGTTTCTAAGCATTACAGCCAGCCAAGGCAGCCAGCGTGGGTTGCCTGTAGGTAGAGGGAAATTCTTCAGGCACTGCTCCCAGCACATGGAATAATGATTCTAAATTATGCTGGGCTCATTTCCAAAGTGCTGTACCCGGTTCGGAGTAGAAATAGGACCTGATTGGACTCAGCTTTGTCAGTGTAATTGAAATAGAAAATCCTTCCATACTCAGACCTGGATTTACAATGCATTATGAGGTCTATCAGAGTGACTGGATTTTGTTTTCTTGGTCATCTCTTTCGTCCTATTTGAACACTCCTGCTGCTATTCCTCACCTTTGGTTAGCAAGACACTGGGGATCTTTTCTTTGTGTCCAGTGTTCCTTGAAAGAGAAAACCCTGGAAAGCTTAGAGAGGTTCTCCTGGCTCTTAACCATGAACCAAAGAGCTAAAAAAATTCAGAAGTTTAAAAATAGCTAGATTTTTATCTATCTTTGTATAAATCCTGCTCTCAAATATATGCAATCCTAATCTTCACCACCCAGTGGGGAAATATCTCCCTTAGTCAAGGTTATGTGGTGACAATGAAAGGCAGTCACTAGCTCCATGTATGACTCTCAGTCTGCCAAAGCCCAAGCCCCAGGCAAACACTGTGCAAATCCCACCAAGACAAACAGAAAGGCTGGCTTCCAGAAGGCAGTGCATTTGCAAAACCAAGGAAACACTGGCTCTCATTGTTCCACCAGTGCTTTGCTATGTCAAATATCTTACGTGTAGGCGTAATCCTCTCCCAGCAAGCTGGCTGCAGCATTAGTGGAAATACTAGCAGTAGTGATACGTGCTTCCTACCAAGAAGTGGCACAAATGCCAATGCTTTTGACCTAAGGGCAGCTAAATGACGTGATTTGCCCTCTTTTTTCCCCCTGAATCTGGAATGAGAGACAGAGAACAAAAGCATCTTTCCCAGTGATGTTGCCAACTTTGGTAGCACCTCAAGACGGAAAACCAATGGCACTAGACCTGAAATCCTAAGACACAATCACTGCGTAAGAGTTTTCAGCAGCATCCTATATCCCAGGTACTGGATATTAACATCTCTTTTTGGCTGTGGTGATGACGACATGGAAATCTGAAGCCAAGAGTCCTAGCCTGAGCTTTGCTACTGACTCCCTGCAGAGCCATGAGCAAGTTGCAACACCTCAGTTTCCCTTTCTGCAAAACAGAAAGCAACAAGTTTTGGAAACCTCTCAGAGTTCCTGCCACAGGCTTCATCTCTGGAAGCAACTCCATTTTTCAGAGTGCTTTTCTATCCTAAATCCTTGGAGTGTCTCTGCTCTGAGAAGCCCATGTGGAGAGAACCAGAACATTCAACAGTGAAAACAGTACCTAATACTTCCCAGGCTAAAGGACAGCTGGAACGTGCATCTGTTCCAACCACTGCAATGAGAATATCAGCATGTGGAAGGGCTGAAACACTGCTTGATACAGAAGAACAAAAATCACATGTTAATGAACTCAACAGCAAAAAGAGCTTAAGTTTGACAACGCAGGGACTATAAGCTGCAAAAGATCACTGAACAAAGAAGGAAGTTTGGGATTTTCTCTTATCCTTTTGTTTCTCACACAGGATAAAGAATTTAAGGGAGAGAGAATTCCCCCATTTATGTGTGGCCTTGCAGCTCTGAGTGTGCAAAGGAGGTTTCCTGGGTTTTCTTTGGGGCCTTGGACAATCTTCCTTCAACTCCCTGCTCTGCCACAGGCTTCCTGTGTGAATTGAAGGCAATGGGGCATTAACATTTCTGTGACTTGGCCTCTCTAGAAGTGGATTGGAAAATAGAGCCCTTCATTTACTGCACAGCAATGACACAAAAAGAAACACCCCTAACACTGCAGAGAAGAGGCAGAAGACCAGACTGACAGATGTATACTGTAGCTGACTGGTTGCATTTTACAAATGCCCTTCCAATCTTTAATCTAAGCATTTAGTAACAGGACAACAAATTTGTTGACAGACTGTCCTACAAGAACCTCACATACAAATCTGACCCAGCACTCACATGTAAGACTTTGTTTCCAACAGGGAAAAGAGATGAAACCTGTTTCCACCAAAAGGAATGCAGAAGTAGAAATGAGAAGAGGATTAAACAAATTGTCTGGCCTGAGAAAATAGAGGCAAGTGGACTGGAGGCTGCAGATAGCCCATCTCAGAGTGCAGAATCAGGTCTTGGGTACAGCATCAAAAGAAAAACTGTTGCTGCAGGAAATGGCACAGGCAACCTCATAGTCAGGTTACTGTGGGATATCAGCTGCCCTGTCCTGCCTCTGCTTCAGCCTGACCTGCATGCCTTCCTATCTGTATCTGTGTCGTTCCTTTTTCTAAATGCACTGTTCTCTCTCCCACTCCCTCCCAAACTGTTGAATGTTTGTCAGCTATGCTGAACCCAGTGCCAAATTCTGTTCAGGAACTCTTCTCTCTGTGTAAAAGTATCCTCTGGTCCTTTCAGGCTGCACAGAGCCTGTAAGTGTCACATACTATCACATCAAGCACATGTCATGCAACCAAGGCACGAGAGCAGAGAGAGATTGCAACAAGAATAAAATCAACAGCTGCTTCCTGGCAACAACAAACTTAACATCTTACAGGTCATTTAGAGAAGGGTCATTTTAACACAGAACAGAACTGAGTTTTGAATCTTTTTTTTTTTTTTTTGGTCTTTTTACCCAGAAAACTGTGAGCAGGTTTATCCTCAACCACTCTGATCCGCCGGGCACCTGCAGGGATCACAGCTGCTTCGATGTAACCTATGGCAGGAAAAGAGCAGATGGATGAGAGCATTTTACAGACAGCCAGAGGCATCAATCATTCAGTATCTCACCGTGAAAAAATCAACTCCTGCCCAGGTTGGGGAAGGGTTGGGAAACACTTCAAATGAGATCCCTGTGTTGGCAGCCAAGTTTCACTGCTGTGACATGCACGGTTATGACTAACATTTCAGCTCGAGAAGAGGGAGAGAAACGCACGTGCGCTGCTTAATTGTGATGTAAGGCTTGTACTTGGGCCTAATTACATTTGCTCCCTTCAAATCACCCCGGCTCTCCTGCGGTACTGACAGGGGCGCATGAGGAATGTTCCTGATGCAAAGTGTCACTGTCAGGAGCAACACTGCACATCACAGAACAGACATCTGTGATTTGAAATGAAGTTTCCAATAGATGCTCCTGCTCTCCCCTCCGGAAAAAAAAACAAACCAAAACACTGCTCGAGGCTGTGGTCAGCATCAGAAAGGACTCTCTTCCATAAAACATTTTGACAATGCTAAAACTAGTGGGACAACTGGGGGAAAGAAAATTTGTTTTCCCTTACACTTCAGCTTTATATAAAAATTCGGGAGGATAATGGCCTCCCTGCATTGGGCTGCTAAACAGAATTCCACAGCTCAGATTTAATGCAACAACAGAGCTGAAAGTTTCTCAAGGACTGACCACCAGTCCCCTCTGAACACTGCCAGCAGACGCACATGCCAAATTAGACCATTTGAGCATCTGACACAGTAGGGAAGTCTTTACAGCGCCTCATCATATTTTTATAGAATTCTCCTGGTTTTTATCTTTCTGAAAGTCTCTTGGCCTTTTCCTGCTTCCTTCAACAACCAGCAATATGACACAGTTATACCAGTTTTGACTAACAGTATATCAGTAAGAATAAATACGAGCTACAAGGAAATGTAGCCCATTTTCCCCCGCCACGGAGCCATGTCTAGTTACAGACTTCTTCCATGGGGTGGAAGTGGTGGCTTTCAACTATAAAGCTGAGGAACGTTAGAGCCCATTTCAGAGGTCTGGGAGTCAGGCAGAGTTTCTCCACAGGCTTCATTGGACTCTGAATCAGGCCCCTGTAAATGACACTAATCTCATCACAGCCATGACTTGATTCCTTCTAATTGGCCACCCAGTTTATTTCGCAGAGTATAACTTGGCACCTCTTTTGGGTTATTCCTCTCCCCTTTCTTTTAGATGTTAAGTAGCTTATCCTGTACGTTCCCTCATCCCCTTTTTTGCTCTAAAGGGCTGTGTGAAACTGTTCTGTGTCAGCCCTGCCTTTATGGAAATCGTGGGCGGTCTAGAGAAATGGGCTGGAGAAGTGCTGGCATAAGGAACAGGGACTCCTCCAGCATTCAGCAACATTTGGGGAGCTATTTTAGGGATAAGTGCAACTGAATGGCCGTGCTTCTGCTACACTGATATGGGGGCTTCAAAGAAGGATGCTGACAGCCTCACGCATCTCGAGACTAAGTGATTCTCTTACCGCTATGACATGGAGTAAGACAGATGGGGATTTTGGATCTCTGATTGTGGATTCACCTCTACCTGTTTGAACCAGCAGAGTGGCCAGGCCCTCTATTCTGCTATGAATAAGGCTTGAGCTCTCGGGTTTCACGTGGTGAAAAGAGAGAATGACACTTTCCATTTCACCCTTCAGCTCAGTCCTTTTTGCACTTGTTTGTCCTTACTTATTTCTCACTTTCTCAGGATATCCCAGGAACAGTCAGACATGCCTTGCAGGAAAAACAGGAAGAGGGACAGCAGAGCTGCAGACCGTGCCTGTGTACAGAAGCCAGAGCAGTGGCTCTCCCGTCTGCTACTACAGAGTGGGTTTCACTGGGAAAAAACATTACTTCCAGGGTCCATTTTTTTAAGGCAATTTTGAAATCTGTTACAAAATCAAAGCAAACAGATGTTGTATTTCATTCTAGACATTGCCAGAAGTTGGTTTTTCATCAGATGAGATACCGAATTACAGTCAAAACAGAGTGTTTCAGAAATCAAACATCCTCACTGCACCCCATGCATCTGTGTATAAACCCGACCAACAATCACCAGACATGAGCACACAGCAAAAGTGTGATTAATGACAGTCCGTCATTAATAGGGAAATAGGACCTATGACACACCTGAACACCCCTGTTAGGAAGCCAGCTTGGAACATGCCCAAGTTCCAGGTCATTTAATGTACCTACTGGGGGTCTATTTACTTATTTATTTTTTAAATCACACGCCAGATACGAATGCCCAGACTTAAATCACTCAGAGGTTGGATACAAAGCTACACTGAATTTAGTCGAAAGCCAGCCACCAACTTCAGTGAACTCTGGATCCGTCCCCTGACCTAGCAGCAGCCAGGAGTGTGTCACACTGCTTTAGAGGTGAGCGAGCTGTGGAGCTGTGCTTGAGGTTCAGCTCGTGCCATAAATAAGCTCTCATTTCATCGCTGTGCCATGAGAGAAACACCACGTGGAAAAGTTGACTTTTCTGTTACTTTTTACAATGGTAAATAGTGGAGTGTAAGCTATTAATAGCATATTAGTTCTGGAGGCTGTTTAGTTTGGTCTTACACCAGACTTTTTTTTCCTCATGTAATTTCTAATCCTGATTGATGACTTTGGGGGGTTGTACTCACAGCTCCTGAAGAAGAAACGTACTGTGCTAACTCACTGGGATCATGTGGCACAAACCCGACTGCTGACCTTCACTCTTCTCTTAGGGAACTGCAAACCACTTCACAGTTGTATGGATCTGACCTGTCGTTTCAAAGATGAGGCAGAATTCTTGGGCATGTCCCACTGGGAGCATCCTGACACTCCCATTCATTATTTCCAGCAATATTGTGTGAGTTAGTGCTCAAATCGTATTGCAAACAGACTACATATCATCCATGCAAATTTGCTACAAGTACAAAGTCAGATTGCTACCACCGCTCCAGTCTGCTCCTTAGAGCTAATGTGTGGTTTCTGGTCACAGAATATTCCTGATCTTTGAGATAACTGTACCAGAAAACACCTCCATTGTCTTCCAGGCACATTTTATTAAGCAAACTGTAACTGCAGATTGCCAGAAAGATTACCAAGTGTCAGCTAGTAAGACCAAAAAAAGCCTCAGAGTTGGCCCTGAGTCAAGGACTCTCAAAGATCTGTTAGTTCTTAGGATAATTGTCTGCAATGCAGGAGTTTGCAAGGTTGGGCTTAAAGTTCTGCTTTAAATGAGGAACTGGTTAAAGACTGATGAGATTTGGCAACTATCAGGCAGTATTTCTAGTAATTTCACCCATAAATCAGCCTGGTAAGATGAAGCTTTGAAAGTACAACAGGAGAACTTCATTATTTGATAATTTATAGTGCTGTATGTAGTATACTCCACCTTGGGAACAGTTACTTTGGCAGGCACCAGTCTTTCTGGATAATCTGCATTACATCAGTGTTTCAGGAATGTAAGACTGTGATTGAAGCAAAACCTAGATACAAATTATATGGTGTAACTCGTATTAGGAGAGACACCAGAACAAAGAGGTGGCTTTGTCATCAAGGAGATTAATATGTGAACAGTGGCTACTGTATCTTCATTTAAATGCTGGAGAGATTTACAAGAGGAAAGCAGCTCACATAGGAAAATCCATTGTTAGCCATTGCTGTTATTCCCAGAAAGAACAGAAAGTTTAGTGTAACTTCAGAATGTCACTGATCTACTACAAAACCATTCTCATGGTTCAAATTGCAATAAAAGACGGACTCCAAGGTAAAGGAAAAATTATCCCATGGCTGAAAGTACTGGTCTCTGGGAACTATACCATCACATCTTATCCCTGTTCACCCATGAAAATTAGGTGTGAGAAAGTCAATGGTGCTCATACCAATATCAAACTTCCCATAAGTGCTTTGAACAAAGATCTCAGGGTAGAAGCCATGGAAATCAGACTGCCCTGCCCATCTCCTGGTCAGGAGGTATCAGCTGGGCATCTCAGTTTTCATGATCCTTCCCACCTTGCACCTTTTGCTGAGTGCTAGTTGTTGCAGTGGAATGGAAATATGTCCAGTGGTAACTACATGTCCATTTTCTGAATAGATGTGATGATTCTCACTTGCTATTAGCTTGAGAGTAATTCCTCCATTGGCACTGTCCACTTCCAGCCATGGGATAGCTCATTTGGAAGAAAATAATGTCACTAGGGAGCCATGGATAGATTTCAAAGCCTCCTACTATTGCTGTAAGGTTGGTGGCTGGGTTTTCTAACTTGCATGTTCTGCTTAAACCCTTACAAGACATTCCCAAGTTAGCCCTAGGGCTCTATTTTCTCGTAATTTATATGTACATCCTATTGACAAAAAAGAGTTTCTTGTGTTGGCTAAAGATGCTCCTAGCCAGCACTACTGTTCAAATATCCTTTCCTCCTTTTAAATATGTGCTGAACAAGTAATGTACACAATAAAAAGCCTGCTTTTTCACCATCTTAAAGAGAGAAATTGCTAGCAAAGATACACTCTTCATTTCCCCAAATAATAGTTACAACAACTAGCATATCTTACTTTACTATGTTCTGCCATTAAATAAATCCAAATATCTGTGGTCCTTTTTTTTGGATCACAGGCAAAGGACAACAATGAGAATCTTGATATGGCTGAGAAAAATCAAGAGAGAGAGATGCAGGTCTCATTCTCAATGCAATTCTCTGAGCATTACAGGCACAGCCTTGGAGTCTGGACAGAAGTCAGTGATAAATCAGCTACCCAAGAGAGACGAGCCAAAGAGCTGTCCTTTATTCCTAGGCCTCCTGTACAGTGGCAGGGAGACAGAGATGGGCTTCGGAACAAGTCTATGTTTGGTTTTGAAAAAATATTTTGTAGAAATAGGTACAGGGCATGCTTCCAGTCAAAAGAAAACCTCAGTCTAAACAGTGCATTCAGTTGGCCTACTGAAGACAGCCAGCTGCACACAAGTGTATGTGATGTTTAGCATCACAAATAAAGGCTTCTGACCTTCTCCCCAAATGAGGAATGGAATCCATTTACAGCTGGATCACCCTGGATCACAGGTGGCAAGATCTGAACTGCTGGACCTCCTATGAGGCACTCTGAATATTCTACCATCACGCCTCAGCAGGGTGGTAGGACCTCATCTACGATATTAAGTTCGGAAAAAAAAAGAAATAGGCCTGGTTCTTTTTACTTGATTAACAAAAATTAGTCTTTCTTTCATGCAGATAGGTTTTCTAAAAGGAAAGGATCTGTACTTGTTATCTTTGACAAACCAAGCTGAGTAGTAAAAGGACTTGAAGTTTATCCATGGCTTTTGATACCAATCTCCCCATCTAATCCAACCAAAAGAAGACACAGAACCAACACCAAAGGATGTCACCAACACCCGCTGACACTGCAAACAGCATTCAAGTATCTTACACGAGAAACACTTGGGAACAGCCTTTGCCTTTGCCATCACACATGTGGAAACCTTCTTACAATGACTATTGGTTACTAAGAAACAGAAAGGAGTTGGCATGTATTTAGTACAGTTAACAGGGCTTGACAACATCATTTGCAATCACAGGACATATAGGGACCGATCCCGCAGTCAACGGAGTCGCATGTGCAGAGCAGCTGAGGATCTAGCCCAAAGGTTGCGGCTGCAATTCCCAAAACAGATACCACTCCAAAACAATCAATGTCTTGATACTTGAAGTCTATTCTCTTCTGAAATAATAAATCAGCATACTTGACTTAGTGTGTTGGCCTTGACTTGGATCACAGCAGGTTCATGAGGATTTGCCACTGACCTGTGTAATTATTTACATCTCCAAACCCTGAATCTGTTACTGCAGCCATACTGCGTACTCTCCTTCGTCCTGATATTTGCTTAGATGTTACTTTAAAGAAAAAAGGACCATTTTTGTCTTGAGTAACCTCATGTTCACTTGTGATACCTCAGACCCAGCCCTGGAGCTTTGCCTACTGCATGAGATTCAGTAAGCTAACCTGAGGACCTGATTCTGCAAAACAGCAGTATAGAAATAGAAATTGATGGGAGTAACTCACAATGCCTAAAATGTTTGTAGAATTGGGGCTGGGAATAAGAAGTGAAACCAACATGTCTGTTTTCAGTGTCTAACATAAAAGAAATCTGAAAGCAGGAAAACATTAACAGTGAACAATTACAAGAACATAAATATTCTGTTTTAGTAGGCTAGGATGCTCACTAGAAGAGCACAATTTTAAAAAAATGAAAAGCAAAGATGCTTTTCAACACAGAAGAAGATTGTTTGGCATACCATGGATGTCAGTTTTGAAAACTACTCCCACATAAAATTCAATTCTCTTTAAAATTAATAAATCAAAACATTTGACTATAACTGTAAAAGCAATTATTTTATAGATTATGTGAGATGGGTAAAGGTGGAAACATTGCATTGACAAAGCAACATTTTGACAGATTAGCACTTCTGAGATGATCAGCAAAGAAAAGGATGAATAACTGTCTGAACACTGACTATGATTCAGAGTCAGCCATCTCTTATGAGGTTACAGGGTGCTGGGGGTGAAAGCCGCCTGTAGTGTCCTGGCAGCCAGACAACCAGCTATGGCTGAAACTGTTCTGTTCCTACAGCCTCGTAAAGTTACCACCCTCAAGCAGTCTGTCTAGTTGGAAACGGGTGCAACCTCTTGGCAGTGACCCAGAAATTTCTTATTTATCTGCACAACATGTTTTGTAGTCTCATTGGAAAAGACAAAAGATAGTTACTCTTTGGGAGCAATTAAGAAGTTGAGGAACAGCTATAAAATCCCCTACAGAAATGGAGAATAGTTTTTTTCAGTGGAAACGAGAAACTTTTCCCACCATTTGCATCAAATGCAAATATATTGACATAAGTAGGTGGAAGATAACTAGGACAAAAGAATCAAAGCCAATAATGCAGGAAATCATTCAACAGGTTGGCCTAGCAATGCAACAGCACAAATGTGCTCCAGAAAGATGTGGTGCAGGGGAGAAATCCTACCTGCTTCTCAGAGGAGGAGACAGATCACAGCTGGGTCCACAGACAAGGAGCAGGAGGGTGCAGAGGAAGAGGTCAACGAACAAAATCGGAGCCTCAGACTTGAGTGCTGAGACCTCGATTAAAGGAAGCTGCTGAGCACTGCTGCTGCTTTAGTAACTAAATAGAATTGAAGTGTGTGCTTAGAGGGAAACTTTATGTGCTTTGCTGCACTCAGTCCCGGAGGAGCACATGTTGAATGTATTTCTCCATACAGAAATGGCAGTTCTGTATACACTGAATGTGAAATAATTTTTTCTGGACAATTCCTTCCTCTTGGAACAGCTTGCGAGTTTCTCAGAAGCACAATACAGAAACTCTGGAACAACGACTAATTCAAACACCAAGCTGTATATACATTAATATTTAACAAGAGAGGGGAAAGTCTTAAGTTGGACCAGAAGCTCCTGTATCCTATAATGGATACTCTTGCTGGCAGGGAATCAGTAAAAATATTCGGAGCGGAGTGCTCTTTCATTTAACTGATATACCCTGATTATAACATGAATCATCTGCAACATACAACATGCATCATTCTGAGCTCTCAAAGACCTCAAAGATGGTGCTGATATCAGACTTCCCTCTCACTGGAAAAGATCCTGTGATTTTGTCTCTTATTTAAAATCAACAGCACCGGGAGCATTCAAAATGAGAAACACAACTTCATTCTGAATTTCAGACAGAGGCAACGGCTGGTATCTGGTCAACTGTGTAAGAAGCAGACAGAATATCAAATTTGAATTGAGTTGGGTTTTGTTTTGTGTTTCTTAGGTGTTAAGTAGAGCAGATGAGTCCAGTGCTATCCAAGAAGAGCTATTACTACCGCTCTTGAACTCTCCTCAAGCAGTTCAGAGAACCTCCACTCCACTAAAATGCTGCTGAGGGTTACTCACCCATCCCCTTGGTGTGGTTGAAGTCGCCTTTCACCACTTTACAGGTTTTGCCATCACCACTGCAGATTCCACAGCGATCCTCTTTGGCAGCTGAGCCAATGATTCCATCGCAGCCAATTTTCTAATGACAACAACCAGAGGGCCCCATTATTTTGTTTGCAAGGTTAAAGTATCTCTAAACATTGAGGTCAAGCCTAAGATAGACATCTAGCTGAAAACCTGAACAGGAGCAGAACACTCTGAATCAAGGGAGCACTCACTTGGAATGGTGTTAAGTTGGTTATTCAGTAATCCCCTTCTCTAACACTAGGAGCAGGAACTTTGATTCAGAAGATTTAACTGCAGTGAGTTTCACAAATACTAGTTATTCCAGATATCATCATGGATTTCATACTAACCCACTCTAACTTCCTTCAAACACAACAGATGAAATTAATGTCTCCTGTTTGCATAGCAATTTCCATCTGAGGAGCTTGAAGACATCCAGGGAAATTGAGCACTACTGTGATTATTATTTTAAAGAAGAGAAAAATGTGACTTCCTTAAATGAAAATTAACCCTAGTAACCAGCACCCCAGTCCCAGCCCTTCACCACACAAAAATTCAGAGTGCTGTTACAAGTTCTGGTGTGTTGTTCACTGAATGAGCTCTGCTTTGGATTAGGATCTTAACGGGGAGTGTAACATCAGTTCTGATTACACTTTTGTAATATCTGAAAAAAGACCTCATTAATCAAATGGCTTAAGATACCTGCAATGCAAAAGTACTTCAGTGGAAGCAGGTCAGGTTCATATTTGGCCAATCTGTACCGTAAGAGTGCTTACACAATTATGAAATCTTCCAGATGCTTGCACTGTATTAAGCTTAGACATTCAATTGTAAAAAAAAATTTTAAACTAACAATTTGACCTAAAGCTTCATTTTAAACGGTATTTTCATTCTTTTCCATACCTACCTAAACTTTTCCCCAAAAAAATCTGCAGCTTTGCTTCCACAGACAGGTATTACTAGAACAGTCACAGTATTCTCCCTGTAGTGATATTGTCGTGGCAATCTCCCTTACTCACAAACCATCTCCAGGTGACGATGGTGACCATTGCACATTTATGTATCTTGAGGTTGATAAGACTTATTCTCATTAGTCTACGTAAATTGTTTTCTGTCCATGTAAGACCCTCACAATAATCATCAGCTCACTCTTAAAACATAAATTTCTACTGAAATAAGAGCTGTCATTACGCAAATTATTAGCAGAGATTCTACTATGAAAAATAATTTGAAGATTTATTCTCTGTAGATAAACAGTTTCTTGGCAAATGAGTTCGCAGGACTGTCAGTAATAAAACTGATTTGAATAAGGCTGCTGGGTCTCTCCCTTCCTTGCCTTCTTATAATAAAGCCAGAGGAAAGTTGGAGAGATATCTTAGGGAAAAATCGAAACAACAAACATTTTGAAAAATAGGGTAAGCGGGGAAATATTAGAAGAACTTGGGCTGTTTATCTGAGACTGTCTGCGTGTAAGCAATGTGATTTGGATCTGAACTCAAACATTCCCCTTGTTTCAGAAGACACCGGCCACTGCCTAAGTCCAGATGTGTTACAGGGATCAAAGTCTGCCAGCATTCAGACGTGCTCTGATGCAGCGTTTGTCTGGGTAAATCATTAAAGACGGACACATGCTGAGAAAGGATGATCATCCTAAACACATACGAGGGAAATGCTGCTCATTAACTAGAACAGCATGCAAATTGATGGACAGGAACTACAGGAAAAAACCTGTACAAATGGGAGTTAGAGGAAGGTAGGAAGGCCATGGAGTTGCTGGCAGTTGCAATTCTCAAGTCTAAACTTCACACCCATGTCCAACAAATAATTTTGGGATATTGAATGTGATTTTGCCCTCAAAACAGAAGGATGTCCCAGCAGTTCTCCTTCCAGGAAAATAAATATGATTTATTAATGGGGTTGCTGAAAGGCAGCTGGAAACATATGCCTGCCTGCCACCCTGCCGAGATACTGGAAAGGCTGCATTTAATTTAAGATTCTAGTGCTATCTTTTATTGTACTGCATTGTTATTAGCACTATGCGAGAGCACAAATGAATAAAGGGAATATAATGAGTGTTGAACCACACTTATTCCCAGTGCTACATGAGGAGTCTGTAGGACTGTAACGGAGGCGAGCAAAGAATGGGGAGTTAGCAATCACATGCTTTGTATTTACGCTGTAGTTCCCCAGATAATGTAAACCAGCACAAGCCAGAAAAACCTCTGAAGGAGTAAGTCCTGCCTCTTCTGACGCTGAGGTTCAAGGCAAGCCATTTCCTTCCACATGTACTGGGTCACTGACACACTTTGACTTGAGAGACCCGCTCCGAAGGCGTGGAAGGAACACCCACTGAATCTACAAATATACCTTCCAAAAATCTGGTTTTTACCTTTCATCTTCACCCTAACTCCCTGTGAGTGGAGGAACTGGCCCCTGCAGCCTTCTCTTCAATGGCACCATCCCTCCCATCCACAGGGCAGACTTTTCCTTCAATCCACGGCTTGAAGATTTAAGCCTCCACCAGCTTTGGGCCAGGAGATGGCTTCTTACAAAGGAAAATTTTTAAGAGAATAGAACAGTTTTCTTTCTTGGCTTCAAGATGAAAATTGGTGCGTTATTGCTACTTTATGAGGGAAAAGTACCTTGGAAGCACTTTACTCTTGTCTACATAAACATTAGAGCCCATTTCCCCCTCCTCCCCAAGTCTTCCAATCATTTCCAAAGTAAAAGTGTACTTAATGAAACAGCTTTTGTTAAAATACGAAAATGGATTACAAAAGCTGAAAAGTCATTTAGAAACACATCACAGTGATCACCTTGGTCATTTGGATCCTTTGAAAACTTCCCACATTGAAAACACTGCCACAAAACAAGGGGCAAGGGGCAAGAGACAGGGCTGGAAGGGCGAGGAAGCAAAACACAGTGAGCATCACCCTTCCCAGGAGCAAAGAATCTGCCAGCAGCCTTTGGACTGTTTATTGAGAGAGATGTCCAGCTTTCTCCTACATGAGAAAGTCTCTGAGATTCCAGCAATGGGGGCCTGAGGCTTATGCCTGAGCCCCACCAGACTGGGGGGAAGATCTATCGAGTCTGTACATCATCAGCTTCTCACTGACATTATGCTGTGTGCTGTATGTATTCTACTGTCCATCACTGAAACAGATAGAGCTGTCCTCAACCTGCAGAAAGCTTTCCAAAAAGTGAGGGCTTCATTAACTGTAAGCAAAGGGAAAATCCCAATTTTTACTGTTCAAAAGTCAAATTTTCATACTGCAGAAACAATCCCTCAAAACCCCAATAGCTGAAAGGAGTTATTTGGTTTTTACCATCTCTAACTTGTTTTGCACTGCTTCCTGTACGGTCCAGCTTACCAACCAAGGTAAGGTGATTTTTTAAATTAAGAAGCAGAAAGGCAGAAAGGGGAAGGTTTACATTCTGAGGAAAGAAAGACCTTGTAAATAACATCCTGTGTGTTTTCTGACCCAAGAGGTACCCTGCAGGTGAACAAACTGAGTACAAGGACAAGTCCATCCAGCAATAACTGGATACTTTCAGCACTGAATGGACTGGCGAGAAGGGAAACAGTTGTGTATTCTTACCAGGATGATCCATTCTGTGTTCAGAAGGAAGAATAAAAAACAAAAAGCCAGCCTGGTGTAACCACCATCTGCTTAGTAGTCTGTGGGTGCATTCGCCCCTGTCAGCCCCATTCTTGGACTCTTGGAGCTTCCCCATACCATTCAACACGGACTCGGATAGTGATATCCATAACTTTGGCAAAGGGACTGATGTTGACACTACCCAGGAGTTCCAGCTCCTGCCTGTACTAACTGTTGGAAGCTGTTGTACCACTATTAACAGCATCAATTGGACAAAGAGGAAGTGGATTTTAACCAAAGCCAGGCCCTCGCCCATATTAAAACATGGGAGTGCTGGCAAGAAACTTAAAAGATAGTCTTTTGGGGCTTCAAGTCCTCAGCATGGACAGTCACAACTATATCTCCAGGTTTTTAATCATCTCCAACCCAGGCATCTCCTACTCTGACACCATGTTTTGGAACTATCCAGTGACTTTTAAATTGGCAGGTAACCACACATTTGCTGAGCCAAAGGCCTGAAATTCATTCTCTCTGAGCTGATATCTCAAGTCCACCCTTCCTTCTCTCCCTCCCCCTTCTCATTTTTATAATTAAACATCTGAAAATACTGCTTGTTGGGTGGTATTTTCAGTTTCAGTCATTGCTGGCTCCAGCATAGGAAAACTCCTCTTCTCTTCTGAATACACATCATTTGTATTCTTCTGTGTGAACCGTTTTCTGTACTGCTTGGATATTTTTTAATGATATTTTTATTTGTATTTTCAATGCAGTGCAAGAGCTCAATTGATACAGCCTGCGTGAGTATGTTTTGCTACATAAACACAATTATTTTTGTTATATACACCCACCCTGTGTAAGAAATGACATTGTAGGCTCACAAAACTGTAATGCTTCCCATATGCTGAACTAACTAGCTGTCTCAATGGATCAAATATAAATATTGATGCAACATGTGCCATTTTACAAATTAATCACGTACAGAGCACGCTGGTTATGACAGTTTCATCTACACTGCCAATTTTTTGTCCATAATATCCAGCATCCATTCATACCTCCAGAGATGGACCACATGAAACAGGAATGTACATATGTGAGCAACTGACATTTAGATCTGAGGGTAAGAGAATTCTTATTTCTTTGTTTTAAACGCAACCACCCTTGTGGAGGATTATGGGTGTCTGTCAGGGTTTGTACAGGAAGGTGAGCCTAGATGCCTAATCAAGGAGTTAATCTGTAAGTTACTTCTATTTCTGTTCCACAACAAAATTTGTATGATAGACTGGAGTCCATGTAGAAGTTAGTTCAGCAAATATCCTCCTGTCACTTCCCGAGCCTTCAGATTTTATCTGAATCAGAGCAGCTCTGCTGAACAGGAGATATGCACTGCCTATTTTCAATTAGCATTATCTTATCTGCATTAGGTATGCAATTACACTTGCCCATTGTGGTTTGATCCCTTAGCAGTTCATGGAGATGCTAGACACAATTATTTTTGATAACTGCAAGTATAGAGCTTGAAGGGTATGTGTCAAAACCCCCATGTTCAGGCAGCAGAGCAGGCTATGTGAGTGAACATGCAAATAATACAAAGCCTTTTCCCATCCCAGGAACTCCTTTGCTTCTGTTCTTTGGTCACTTTTTGTAGCTACACCTTCTTGATCCTTCCAAACCAGCCTCATCTGAATTGACAGCTCTGACCTGATTCCACCCTGCCTCGGCCCTGGTTCATACAAATGCCAACAGGCTGCAGATATCAAAGGATCAGAAATTGAAAAGAAAAAGGCAATTATACAACAGGTTTCTATAGTTCAAACAATTCTTCTGGATTTTGTGCACATACACTAAATAATTTAGCAAAATACAGTGCTAAGCCAAGTTGTTGTATGGAGACAAGCTAACCAGTCTGGAACATCTTGTACAATAGTTTGTAATGCAAGAACACACGGAAAATAAGTGAGGAGGCAAAGCCAGAACTGCATGCATCAATCAAATGCAGAAAGTGGGTACAGAGTAAGTAGAAAACTGTTTGCCAGCAATAGGTCCAGTAGACAACTGCAATTTGTCCTCTGCCACCTGTGGCCCTCTCCTGACACTTGGCCTATCGAATCTGCAAAAACTATTTTTGCAAATGTGTCCATTTTCAAGTTTGTGCTCCCCTTTTATACTGTACAACAATCTATTTTGGAAGAAAGTAATTCTATAGTATTTCTGTTGTGCCACAACAGCCCAATGTGCAGCTTGTCATCACTGAACGGATTGTGGACTCACCAGCAAGTTAAAAGTAGCCGTGACATGACAAAACATTCATGAGAAAACGGTAGTTAGAGCCAAAACATTGTCACCTCTTAAATTGTCAAATCCCAGCAAAGACTGCCCTTCATCTCTAGCCCGGTTCCGCTACACAGGAGGTCTCTCTTTTCAAAGAGACCTTAGATTACAGCCTAAAGTACAATCTGTAGACCCCACTGGAAAGTTCTCATGCTATCAAGAGTCTCAGACTAATCCTCCTTTGAGAAAAGCCAGCACAAAGTCATGTGCGTCATTGCAGCCAGCTGAGCAGCTTGTCTTCTCCCCACACCACTGCTGTGTGACATCTGACACCTTTTGCAGCTCTGCTGCTGCCAGCAGTTTTCTATTAACATCAGCAGCACAAACAGAGAGAACTGTGAGAGGTTAGAAAGCGCACAGCTTCCATGAATGTTGACTCATGAAACGTACACCGAACAGTCTTGAGGAAGAACAAAATCCTCAGGGAATCTTCTCTCTGAAAGCCACTTGCTCCTTGAAGAGACTATGAGAACGGAACAGCACTCTGAGCTGCAGGTCGTGCTGCCCTACCCTGTCTGTGCCATGGCACAATGTCCACGCTAGAGAAAGCGAACTGTGGAAGCAGGCAAGAGAGAGGCTGCAAAGCCTACATGAACACTCACCCTCCTCCTCCTCAGATGAATCAGACTGCGCATTTTCCAGCCTGCTACAGGTTTTCTGTCTCTGAAAAGTCGCAGGACAAAAGAAATCCTCCTTGCTAGAAGACTACACAAATTTTAAGAAGAAAAGGTCAAAGACCTATATAAACATTGAGCAAGGCATCTTGTTTGCTCAAAGATGGTAAAGTGCATTTGTTGCTACTCTACGTTTCTTCTAAATGGATAACACTCCCTTCAGTTTTCAAAACCAACTCCTGAAGCTTTTGCATAGCTTTTATTTTGTCCT
>VZTO01007943.1:2243-22050 GCA_013400615.1 Syrrhaptes paradoxus | reverse complement strand
ATTTATTTCTTGACTTCTCTCAGTTTCAACACAGTGAGAAATGGCTGATGTTCTCCTATTAAGCACATGATTAACTTCTAAGAGGAGAGATTCATAACAAACCAACGTTATTGAGTTGAAGGGCACAGTAATTGAAAAGCATCTAATGGTGGCTTTTTCCAGAAGAAAGCAAACAAAAACTCACCAGCAGAGTAATGAATTTTGGAGTGGCCATGAGCTGTTAAATGAACACAGGTGGCTGTTTCCACAAGAAAGCTATTTGTAATAGACTTTAAATTAGCAGGAGGGAGATATAAGCTTTAAATACTTTTGAAACCTCACAAGTGTGAAAAACTTCATAAATCATAACGGAAATAAAGGAAGGTGATTAATAATTGTCCTTTACCTAAATGAGTTGCCAGATGCACTGACTCTCCAGTGTAAAAAAGAAAAAAAAAAGGTAAAAAAATGTAATCTGGAAAACTAAATACTCTTAATGTAAAATTGCTCTTAATTCTTCCTATTAACCATAGCAATTTAAAAGTGAGTAATTCTTCAAAGACTACTCTGTATTAAGAGCTCCAGCAGGGGATCATAGACCTACTTATGGAATTTTAGGTTTGAAAGATGGCTGAGGTCACTGGTTAGATTCAACTTCTCCAGTGCAACATTCATGCAGTCATGCATAACAACACAGAAGTAATAGTACCAACCTGAATTCACTTCTCTCATATGTTTAAATAATTTGCTGAATTCAGGTGCTAAATTTGTAATTATTATCTCACTACAGACACAAATCTTATTGTGTTACTGTCTGTATTTTTTCAATACTGCACTGTTTTAAGTTGGATTAGCTCATTTATTCAGATTCTTTCACTACCTTTATCCTCTTAAAATACATTTGAAGAAATGTTCCCAGATTTATATGGCAGAATATTGGATGAAATTAAGTCTTCCAGTAAACAAATAGAAGCAGATGACAGACATAACCCATCACCACCAAGGCAAGGCTACGCAGTGACTACATTGTCAAGCAGGGATTCTTTAGTTGCAGGAATCACGGCTGGAAAAGAGTGGTTCCATGAGAAGGACTGTGGAGTTAATATAAATTTGAAGACAGGCAAAAATATTGGGTAGCACTCTCTGCTCCCCAAAGCTCCACTTTACTTTGTGACTGTGGCCATGATCATTTTCCACCTCACTGCTCCACTGTAAAAGTTTAGTTCAAAAGTGTGGACAGAAGCTTAACGACTATAATGGTGCTAGATTACTACAGGCAGGCACACAGAGAAAAATCCTTGCCTTTGTTCTTGCTTCCAAAAATTATCTTCTATAAAAAACATTGAAAGATAGCCTGTCTCTAAATTTTCTTTTCTTTAGGACTATCTAACTGTAGCTTTAAATATGAGATAAGTTTTTTGTACTTTCAGAAAGAGAAATGTTATGATACACATACATGACTCACCACTTCACATCTCCTACTAATTTGGATATTGCGTGTTTTGTTATTAGTGAAGTATCAGATTGCTCAAAAGGTGAAAGATTAATTTGACATCTTGTTGAAATTCTAAATGCACAAATACATGAATGTACATTACTTGCTTTTTCTGTCTCCCCTAGTAATGAAAATTTTTATACTGCATAACTGATACGTGCACTCATTATACAAAATGCCATTAGTTAAGTAAAATGGATTGAATCACTGTGGGCTTAACATGTTTTTGTTCTATTTTCAGGCTTTATGACATCCATATCTCTTCAGCTGTGATCTTATTTGGCAGGTGTATCCTATGCATTCTGAGTGAATCATATTGCTTAAAGAAATTTTTTGTCAAGTAAAAACTTCCACCTGTTAGCTATATCTTTAGCTTATTTCCTTAAGAGGTCTTTAAACACTTCAAGCTAGACTCTGTGTAAGTAGCATATGGGAAAAGTAATGTTCATATTTTACAAAACCTTTAATAATAAAAGTATCTATTAGCAACAATAAATTTCATGACAGTTTTCAAACTGATATATAAGCCTTCTCAAAAACTGTGTCAAAGTGTTTGTTGCATTAGTAAAAGGTGTTCAACTGAGCTCAAAATTTGCAATGGAATAAACAAACACTGATGTTTTACATTAATAAGAACTACCAGGAACTTCCATTTTAATTTCATTAAATACACTTTTTATTATGTCTCTACATGTTGATGTTCTGCTAATACCAGTGTTAGCATGGGGCTGGACTGGATGCAGGTCTGATCCAGTGTAAACCTTTTTTTCTGATTTATCTATTGCTATAAATTCATAGAACTTTGTAGAAAAGATTGAAGCTCTCTGCTGAGTGCTGAGAAGTCCTACTGCATTCTGTAATGATGTGAAGTGCTGATATGCTTTGTCAGCTTTTTCTCGTAAGATTTCAACAGAAGAGTTTTCAAATCAACATCTCTTATCAGTTTCGTACATATCTTCTAATTCAGCTTTTTATAGAGAATGTGTCAGATTTCATGTAAATCTTATTCTGAAAAATTACCTTTAAAAGGAAAGGAAAACACTGAGCATGTGATTTGCATTTCCTGCAACTGTTTCTGTTCAGGACTCACACAATATTTATCCTCCAGCTAGAGACAGACTGAATAAAATGAGTGACCTGGAAACCACTTGAAAGAGCAGAGATTTTATTGTAAATGAAGTCTCTATACTTATCTATGCCTACCAAAGGACATTTTAGAAGATAATGAGCTCTCCTTCACTACTGAAGGCTTAAAAAAATTCCCCACTTGCCATAACTTTTGTAATTTTCACCCAGCAAGGAAAGTGATAAAACCAATGTATTACACCTGACCTTAACAGTATTGCTGTTTGTGAAGTGTCCATTCTCTCACCTTCTGCTTATTCCTCCTTCTATGTGCAATTCAAACAGGGGCTCTCTAACTTGGCTGTGGTCCATCAAAATCAAGAACAGGTCTCAGGTTTTGCTTCAGACACAATGATTACCAAATGTCCTTTCAATAATTCATGTATGGATATACTGATGCAGTCCTAAAATATTACCAAAAAAAATTATTGACAAGTTTTTAAAAGAGTTTATTAGGCAGGGACACTACTTATACTTCTAGAAACAGTAACTTAAAGCAGTTTTGACTTCTTTATTTCACTGCTCCTACACAAACTTGTAATTACTAAAAGATCATTTCTATTCTCATACCTATCTCCATTAAGCCTTCTCAGAAGACTGTGCCTCTTAAAACATAAAAGATTTGAATTCTGAAACACTTAAATTTTATATTCATGACAGCCTTCCGCAGAAACAACTGTGGGTAAAGTAGAGCCATTTCCCCCTTCTGTTGGGATGGTAGTCAGTTTCATGATGAACCCTGGTGAGAAAAACCTGTCAGTGATAGTGATATATTGGCTTGCTTCACTACTACTGGTTTATTATTGGTTATGTTGGTTAGTTTTTGTTTTAGTGCTTGCCAGACATTTGTGGCCACGTAACTGAAGCAGACTGAAAGTTGTTTGAGTCTATTTCTGCACAATATGGCTCACTAGCTATGAAATGATGCTGAGGACCTAACATCTGTACCATACACACTTTAGGGATGAGGGGCATGTTACTTTGCACTATATGTAAACTGTATTTACAGACTAAAGACTCATCTTCTGGTTTAATTCCATCCCAGAGATGCACTGCAGTGTAAACCAGAGGACAGTAAGGAGAAGCTATTGAGAAACTTTTATAAAGAATAATTCTGATCTCAGATAACATATTGAGTCAGATACACCCATATTTCAAGAAGGTAAGAATTAAAAATGAGATCTCGGAAGGGAAAGTTATCTCTTTCTCATTTCTAGGGTATATTTTGCCTCCATAACAAAATGGATATGTCTTGTTCTCACATTTCACTATGCAATACATGTACCAAAGGGACATCTTTGAATTTTATGTCAAGAAGAGGGCAAAAAAATTCACTAAGCAATAAACAAAAGTATACGTCAGCATTACACAGTTGGAGTACTTGAAGGATTAAGATGTGTTCTTAACCTTAGGCTAGGCTTCTGTAGTTCTTTTCCTCAAGGCACCTTTAAAATATATTAATGTCTTTACTGTCAGTGTTACATTGACATGAGCAGTTAGTTCCAACTTTTGATGATTTAGAAAAGGTATTTGATACTTTAGAATTGTCTGAGAATGGGCATGCAGAATATGTGACTTGACTTTCAGAAGTGACAAGTCAGTAAAATCTGACTTTTGTCATTGAGGATGTTTATTCTGGTACTTCACAAGGACTGGACTGTCTAACTTTCAGTACCCTATTTTGGCAAACAGATTTGTAAAATCCATAGTAAACCACATATCAAAAAATAATTGCCCAATTAATCAGCAATATCAAACTTAATGGCTTATTGCTATCAAACCTAGTAGGGAGGAGTCAAAATTTCTCAACAGATCTGTGCACAAAATTATAATAGAAACTAATATTTCAGTTGAGTCTGACTGTTGGGAAAAAAAGCATAGTATCACGGAGAGAGTCAATATGGCAGATGGATTTCTAGAATTGACAATGCAAGGGAAATTAGGGACAAAAATCCAATATCACAAATTTTAATTTACCAGGAAGCTTAAGTGATTTTATCTGTATTACAACTGATAAGCAGGATCTGCTGACATTATGTGACAAATTTGGGCTGAAAGCACTCATGAATGTTTCTATTGCTAATTCAGGAAAGAATAGTCATGAGAGAAATAAAAGTGCCTTTCAAATTCAAAGCATAAATGCCAGTTTTGAATATATGTGTATCAGTGGGGATTTTTTTTCCTTTTTTTCTTGTGTTTCTAACACTACTGTGGGGTTTGTTTGGTTGTTTGGTTTTTTTCCTCCTGGATATCAGCTACATGATTTATACAAGCATCACAACTAGTTAGCTACTGTGATCAAGGAAAGTGTTCATAAGTACACATGACTCATTTCTGGCTTACAGGATTTTTGTTTGTTTGTTTTTAATTTTTAAAGATTGTAGACCTAAACTCAGGTTTAAGCATTTCTATTCTGGGAGAAAAAGCCTAGATCAAAATAATTACTAAAGTTTAGAAGCAGACAGGTACTTTTAATCACTTCACAATAAGATTTAAGATCTTTTATAACCTAAATTACTTGTCTAGCCAGTTCCAGACATTTAGTCAGAAAGATGTGGTTTGAATATGTGAGTATTTCTTTTGTCAAAGTAGCTTTGCCCTTGATATCACTTTGTTTTGTTCAGAGTAATAGTAATATTCAGTTAATTCTTTCCTGGGATGTTGATATTACTGGTCATCAGGTTATTGACTTGTTCACAGTAATGGAATGTTTTATATTAGAACTTGCTCACCGTGCATCTAGGTGGATTATCATGAAAGATTCATAAAAAGTGTTAATTGATTGAGTCATCCCAAAACTACCGCATTTTACATTTACACTTTGTCTTAACCCAAATTCAAACAATTCAAAACATTCTTGATGTGTGTTGACATTATGAAAATAATAAGTGGTTTTTGTTTGTTTATTGGAGCCAAATACCTCCATATGTTTTAATACGTTCATGAGGGAAAAAAAATAACTTTCTATATGGTCTATGTATTCCATCGAGAAACTGAAAAATACACCAGAATGCAAATACAAAGAAGACAAATGCAGAAATACATTTCTCCCACATGCAAACCAGGGCACTTGGAGCACAAATATTAGTCAAAATCATCTTTAGAACTTCACATTTCCAGTTACAGAAACATTAAAAATTAAAGTTCTGGTTAGCAGAGGCATATCTTCAGATGCTTCAGTAGTGAGAGACAGTCTCCATTACAAGAAAATTGTATTAGGAGACTGAGTATATAGTATGAGAGAAGGTGACAACAGTAGAGCACTGAGGTGAGTATCAGTTTCCTGCAGATGGTAATTTCAGTGCAGGAAAAAAGCTGAACTAATCAAAAAGATAAAACAAGAACAAGAAGACTATTGATACTTTTTTAGTTGATTAGAACATTTGACCAGAGTCATAGAACAGATTTATTAAAAGTGATATTGTTTATATAGTGATAATTTTGAAGACTTCAATCTCCTCAAGTTTACTTAGTTAGTTAGCTAGTTACTTAGTTTACCTTGGCAGGGAAGGCAGGTGGAAGACAGGAAAAATATTAACATTTTCTTCTAGATTGTGTAAACCCCCCCCCCCAAAAAACAGCAACTGCTTTGGCTTTGTCACTAGTTTTATGGGGTTTAAAAAAAAAAGAAAGAAAAAATATTATTCACTTAAATTATTTTGGCGTTTAACCGTTATCTTCTTTCCTACAAACTTGCTTGATTTATGTACACAGGCTTCCAATTTAAAGGTGGGTTCACCATCCCACTTTCTCATGTCTTCCCCCCGTCATGTAGGAAGGACCAGAGTGTACTGCGTGGCATATGCCTGGGGCTCCCTTTTTCTCTGATGGAAGCAGGAGAGGATTGGTTCTTTGGGGCACCTCTGCCAGCTAAGGTGCTTGTCTGTAGGGATGAGGAGGGGGGCATTTGTTACTACGTTTGTCTCCAGGAGCAGCTGCTACACGTACTGAAGCTCTGCTTTCCCTGGAAGTGGCCGGACATTGCTTACTGGGGGGAAGTAGAGAACAACATCTTTGTCTACCTTTTGTTCCTGTGCATGGCTCTGGTCTTTGCTTTAATTAAACTGCTTTTATCTCAACCCACGAGTTTTTAATCTTATTCTCCTTTTTTATTTTGCTGAAGGGGGAGTGACAGAGGGGCCTGGTGGGCACCTGGCATCCAGCCAAGGTTAACCCACCGCAAATACACATATGCTGAATGCAATTATATATTACAATGGCTCATTCTGTTTTGTAAAAACATAAAAGTAAAACATATAAAGACAAAGTGTGCAGTTGATGTACTTGATTAATGTAGCTGAAGTAATTAAAAGGTTTAACATTTAAAGTTTTAAAATAAAAGGTTACTGACATGATGCTAGTGAATACTTATATTTGGTGTTCTTAGTTGTCCAACCTCACATCATGCACATCATGCCCAGTATATAGGTGAGGGCTCTCCAGATGCTCTTGCTCTTGTTCTGGGTCAGGTCTCTTTTCAGGTCAGCTCTCTCTGGGTGGTCCCTCTCCCAGGGTCATCTCACTCCCTCAGTCATCTCTTGGTCTGGGACACTCTGGTTCTTATCTCCATTCTGGGAGTGCCGTTTCGGGAATCCCCCTGTTCTGGGATCATTAGGCAGGAGTGGGCTGAGCCTTGGTCACTGAGTGGTGAGCAGTATCACTGTGCATTGCTGTATATTTGTAAATATTAGTATTATTATCATAATTAAAATTATTTTCAATATTATTGTAGTTTAGTTATTAAAATCATCACAGAGGTTTCTCATGTTCTTGGAATTTCTGTTTTCTTATGAAACTGAATCATGAGGTCTGGTGTTCACGGGTGCGTCATAAATTAATTTATTCTGTGACTTCCCAGGAAAATCTTAACTCATAAAAGTTGTATGGGTTTCCTTATCATGTTGAAGGAGACGTGAAGGTTACCACTTTTCCTTGACATCCATATCTGTTAGTTAAGTTACTAAAAACCATAATTGCAGTTGTTTGATGACATGTGGCAGCTAACGTGCAGCTAACACTGTTACTGTAACCCTTGATGTCCATCCTGTTCTTATGACTTGTGTTCTTGCCACAAAATAAGGAGAATTTATGAGCTCTCAAATTCCCTTCTGAATTGCCAAACTTCTGAGATTGATAGAATAAAGTAAACCAACTCTGATATCCATTGGAGTGGAGACTGAATGGGAGGTTCAGTACCAAATTTTCCAGTTTTAAAATGCCTCCACATGCCTGTGAGAATGTTGTGATATTATATATATTTTCTTACATGGAGGATTTAATGGCAGTATTTCAGACACCGTGATGTGATTATCCCATGTAAACTCTTGCTGTTCATAATTTGTCAGTGTGTATATTGATTTTTAATGATCTGACCCTGGAAGACATTGAGCATGTTCACCTCATTCTAAATCTAATTCTCAGCACCTGCCTGATCTTGTTTCCTAAGCAACCATCCACCAAACATCTGAGAGAATCATAGTGAAGAAAGTGACAATGATGCAACAGCTTCTCTCTTGGAAGTATCATAACAGCATTTGGCCTGATAGTCATTGGATCACTTCATTGCCCAGACTCTGACATATTTCGTATAGTGTCAAGATCCCTTACACATCCTGATGTGGACACTCAGTGGATATCGATTTTTGGGTCTGCAGTGTTCTGAATAGACAAGACAGCAAGTGGGGGAGTTTTCACTTTGTTTTGAGCAGCAAACAGAGGCAGGTATGCCCCTGAGGGACAAACAACTGGAATAACCATGCTTTTACTTTGTAAAGTCTTGGTCACCACTTTTGTTCCACGACTAGTGTTCAGTGAGAGTACATGGGGATTTGGGGTCACTAGTTGCTCCTTTCCCAAAACATTGACCAATGAGGACTTCAACACTTCACTGCAGAGAGGAAAGGTGTTAAAACCTCAGACACCAGCCACTGACAGAACATTGCAGTGGCCTTAAAATAGTACTGTGAATTTGTAAGCCAGGTTTATGTTGTGTTCCAGAAGTCATACAGCATGCTGTGAATTAATCTTTAAAACTCCCCAGTTTGAACCGTGTGAATCCAGACCACTACAAAATGCTGAGTATGCCAGCTTCAGTAGGAGGCTTGCCATTTGTCAAATTAACAGATTCTTTATGTAACAGGTTTCCCGTGCAAACACAGCAACAAGGAATTACAACATCAAATAATCATTCAGGTTGATCGGGTAGTGAGATGGATTGTGAACTGGCTGGAGAAAAGAAGCCAGAGAGTTGTGGTGAATGGGATGGAGTCTAGTTGGAGGCCTGTGTCTAGTGGAGTCCCCTAGGGTTCGGTATTGGGACCAGTGCTATTCAATATATTCATCAACGACTTGGATGAGGGAGTAGAGTGCACCCTCAGCAAGTTTGCTGATGATACGAAACTGGGAGGAGTGGCTGACACGCCAGAAGGCTGTGCTTCCATCCAGCGAGACCTAGACAGGCTGGAGATTTGGGCGGGGAAAAATTTAATGCAATTTAACAAGAGCAAGTGTAGAGTCTTGCATCTGGGCAAGAACAACACCAGGTTCCAGTATAAGTTGGGTACTGACCTGTTGGAGAGTAGTGTAGGGGAGAGGGACCTGGGGGTCCTGGTGGACAGCAGGATGACCATGAGCCAGCACTGTGCCCTCGTGGCCAAGAAGGCCAATGGCATCCTGGGGTGTATCAGAAGGGGGGTGGTCAGTAGGTCAAGAGAGGTTCTCCTCCCCCTCTACTCTGCCCTGGTGAGACCGCATCTGGAATATTGTGTCCAGTTCTGGGCCCCTCAGTTCAAGAAGGACAGGGAACTGCTGGAGAGAGTCCAGCGCAGAGCCACAAAGATGATTAAGGGAATGGAGCATCTCCCTTATGAGGAAAGGCTGAGGGAGCTGGGTCTCTTTAGCTTGGAAAAGAGGAGACTGAGGGGTGACCTAATTAATGTTTATAAATATGTGAAGGGTGAGTGTCAGGAGGATGGAGCCAGGCTCTTCTCTGTGACATCCAGTGATAGGACAAGGGGCAATGGGTTCAAGCTGGAACATAGGAGGTTCCACTTGAATATGAGAAAAAACTTCTTTACGGTGAGGGTGACAGAGCACTGGAACAGGCTGCCCAGAGAGGTTGTGGAGTCTCCTTCTCTGGAGACATTCAAAGCCCGCCTGGATGCGTTCCTGTGTGATCTGATCTAGGTGTTCCTGCTCCGGCAGGGGGATTGGACTAGATGATCTTTCGAGGTCCCTTCCAATCTCTAACATTCTGTGATTCTGTGATTTTGTGATTCTTATCCCGTCATTGTAGCACAGCCCTTCCTTGGCCATCAAGGATGCCTTATATTTACTCAATGGCTGGTTTAGGATCCAAAATATCTATGTTTTCCTTTCTGCTTAGGAAAAAGAAGTGCAGTCAATGCCTCTTCAACTCAAAGAAAACAGAACGAGCAGAAAGAATGTCAGCACTTAAGTTGTAAGTGCAAAGAGTTAGTGTTATAATTTATGATAATTTCTAATTACTGTAAATACCTACAGCTGTTATATCTTTATTAGGTCTGCTTCCATCAATGGCATAGCTAAAAGCGTGATCTGAATCACCTTCAGTGAGGCCAAAATTTAGCCTAATATTTTTCACAAAGCTAGAAGTCTTTAAAAAATTATTCTATATCTACTTTTTTATTGGAGAGAGAAATTAAATCGTAAAAAAGCTGAAAGTATTATATTTATAAATATCACCAGTATATACATTTTCTGTAGAAGTTGTCCTCTAGAACTTGTTATTTCATCACTACAGAACAGAGACGTATACACAGATTTTTTGTTTGTCTATTGCAGTAACAGGAAATTCAATTTAAAAAAAATTGCAGCTAATATAAGTGCAGTGAAGAGAGGAACAGTAGCCATAAAATCATTTTTAATGTTTGATAACAATATATTAAAAAAAATAAAAGAAAAATGTCTTAAGTAGTATTCAGCTGAAAATATTTTTTATAAATTATCTAATTTCTCCAGAGTGATATCTGTTTCATCTTATTTTTTCACATAGCTGTGGCAACAGCCTGTACCTAGCCTTCACTGACATACAGCTTTGCATTATTACAATTCCATTTGCATGCAATTAGACAGAAAATAACACTGTGTATATGTTGTTGACTAGAAGACAAATAATACTTTTTCTCAAAAACTTCAAATATAAGATGCTCACAAATATAATACGCTTTCTCCTTTGTTAAACTGCAGCAAGAAGAAGAGAATTAAGGCAAAGTCAAATGTCCAGGCAACTGGGTGGACACTTAAGGGCCTGTATTTCTGTTCATTAGCTGTCAACAGTAAACACTTACATAGCTTTTTGTTAGTCTAGTCCTCTATCCAAGAAGGTACTACCCTTTGTTTTGAGAATAGTTTCACTGGAGCTTATATGTTAATGCAGCACCAAGATTTTAGTTTGTTTAGTAATCAGCTAGTTGTCAAACAAGTTCAGTTCTTAAGAGCTGCTACTCCAGGACTTGTAACTGTATTAGGTAGAGTAATGATGGGATTTATCTCATTGCAGTCTTCAAAAATGAGTTGTGCATTAAGTGAAACCACACAAATATTTTCTATCCACAAGCAGAAACAAACTTAGCTTTAAGGATGTAACTGGTTCTGTTGACTTCAGTGGCAAGGTGTGTATAAAAAAGTCAAGCACATGTAAGTGGGTTTTCCTGAATCAGGTACAACAGCTTTAAATATCAGTATAAATGAAAGTATAGAAAGCCACAAACAGTGATAAAATGCAAATAGATGAAAAATGAATTTTTACAGTAAGTGGAAATATACTTTTCACTGGCACAGGACAATACAGATTTTTTAAACTTTTTTACCTGTGGAATATCTCACAGTGACAGAGTATACTAAGCAAGTGTGCCATCCAGTTGCACACTTCACTGCACAAGCCAAATGCACACATGGAAATGAACCCTGGTACCAAAAACTGATATAATGTGAAAGAGTGACAGTAAACACAAAAACTCAGGGTAGTGACATTAGCAGGCACACTCTCAATAGGAAATTGTCAGCAAGAGGGGACTGATAACATAGAAATAATAAAATATTAGATATTAATTATTTGCAACACTTTTTACCTTGTAAAAAGCACGAAAATATGTAAAAGAACATTTACCAGATTTAATCATTACAAGTTGTACGTCATCTCTGAATCTATGCTAAATGCATACAGAGCTCTTTAGTATGATATGTCATGTTCCTTGCAAAGAAAATGCTGAGATCACTGCCATTTTAAATGCAAGGGCCAGTCTCTTCAATTCTGTAAATGTAATCATACATCCACTCACTTGTAAGATTCTGGCATATAATTTAAAAAAGAAAAAAAAATGAACGTAACAATCTTTGTCCTTCCAGGTAGGGACCCAAAAGTTTTACTGCTTTGTATATATGCAAAATAAATTAATGGCTTCCTCTCACTCAAAGTAGAATATTTTGTTTTCTGTTTGGATTTACTATTGCTGCACTGATAGTCTGTTGAATTTTTGTATTACTGTTAGATTATTCTGCTATTTGACCACACTGTGCTGTTGTTTTTGCTTAGTATATTTTTTTCCCAAAAGCTTCTCAAAACCCGAGTAGTATAAATACCATAATAATAAAGTACTGTTATTGAGATATGTTTTCTATCAGGCAGAAATCACACATCTAAATGCAGATGTTTATCACCACAATGATATCCTATGCTAGTTATTAAGGGCACATTTGTACCAAACAATAAAGTAGGGGATCATGATTTTTCTTAAAAGCCAGAAATTGTATACTAAACAAGAAGCCCCACTGAACTAGAAACTATGTTGAAAGCACACAAATCTTCTGCAGGGACTGGGCATAATCACAGCTTTAAAGATTAGGCAAGGTTGCATATACAACTGTTCAGATCCTTCAAGCCTGCCTCAGCTGACAGAATACTTTGCTCCCTCAATCTTTTTTTCAAACTTCTTTCAAGATAGAAGACGGGCTAAGTGGCAAGCAGAAAAGTATTCTACGTTATATTATTTTTTGCACTTGTTTGACCCTTTATCTACTCCCAGTGCCGAACTATCACAATTCCTAGTTGTTTCTTTATTTGAACTTACCCATATAGTGGCAGCTGTTGACCTTTCATAGAAGGCTTTGCTTGCTACTTCAGTCACCAGGTTGTAAGAGCCAAGTTACAGAATTTGTTACCTCCACCCTACATCAACATCCCTTCTCTTATTACCTTCAGAATTTCACTTACTCTTTTTTTTAATATCTTCACATTTTGCTCCTTCTGCTCTGTGGGCACTGCAAATTTCTCATGTTCCTGGATTCCAGGAGGCACTGATATAAGTATGTGCAGACAAGCAGGGGATAGCAGGGAGACAAGTTCACCTTCAGTAAGCTCCAGAAGGAATACATACTAGGATTAAAAAACAGCAGCTGTTGTTCCAGAAAACTATTGCTAACAAAGGCTTCATTGCTGTGTTCCACATTTAAAAATTCTGAGATGAGACATAAGTTGTTTATAAACATGTTGTTTATCCTTGTTTTGGTAAACAAGGATGACTAAAATCTGCTTATTGAGACTGCAGACTAAAACGTGCATTTTATTAATTCTAGGGGAGGAATGAAGGAGGGAGGTCTTTAGCCATCACACAAGAATAGACATGTTGAAAAGAAGTTTTATAATTGGCCTCAGGGTTGAGGTTCATACATCAGAGAATAATTAAATTTCATTGTTAAAATATGTAACAGGCCCCAAGCTGTTAAATTAATTAACTTTAGAACATTATTGAGCTAGAATTTATAATCAAATAGACAGATGGCATTTTAGAAGCCTCTTTAGGCACTATGAAGTTTGGTTATATTTATGAGGAATTTGGTGATTTCATGATTGGCCAGCATTTATAACTAGCTTGTTGATGTTCTGACACTACTGAGTCATTCTTCATTTAGTTAAATATTAACCACAGCTCAATTCTAAGGATATATTTTCTTTATATTTTTTAGCTTATTTAATAAGTTTCAACATATTGTGTAAAATGACAACACACATTTTACAGCACAAGATTTTTACAAAATTATGAGGATCAAGGGGGGCAAGGGCAGATGATTCAAGAAACCTAGGCTTTTGCAGGGTTTTTTTATAAGACGATTAATACAATAAGGTATTAGGCTAGGTTTTAGAAAATGGTTAACAATGTAAAGAGAATCAAGGAAAATTGTCATGGACTTGAGGAGGGAGAAAAAATTAACATTTTACTTGTTCTGTTACAACCGGCTAAGAAATAAGATCAGATAAGTTTGAGCAACTATAGAAAGAAAAATTAGCTAAAGTTTTGATCTACTTTGTTTAAATAAAGAGTTCATATCCTCTTACTGTTGTGGATCAATTGGATAATAAATGTGGCTGCTCTGGAGCTTCTCATAATTTAAACTAACTGTTACTTCTTATGAATATCAACTATTCCAGGTGTGCTATTTTTAAATAACCATATCTTGTCTTACTATGCAAGTACCTCACTAATTTTTGTCCATTATGAATAAAAATGGTATGTGATCTGCAAGCATCAGAAGCCATATTCTGTTTGTTCTTTCACTTCAACATATAGTGCTTTTGCTTTATATATGTCATTATGAATTACATTTTTTGCAAGAACCTTTTCAGTTTTTACTCACACAAAATACTTAAATATAAATCTGCCCAGCTGAAAATTTAAAAACTCTTGTAAAGCATATAGCTAATGAAGAGCTCTTGATCCTCTCATAAACATGGAGTTCTGTGAAATATGCAACAGGGAAACAAGGAAAGCATTAAAATATTAGGGAGGAAGAATACAAATTTTTACTTCCTTAAAATAGTAATTTCCATTTATAGATCATTGTAAAATTCATTAGTTTCCTAACATTCTGCAATGGAGTAAAATATCAAAATTGAAGTGCTTGTTCACTTCTCTCTCATTACTACAGCTTTTGATAATGAGCTCGTAAAGTTCTAAATAATTTATGGCACCACACAATTCTAAATACCTTCTGAACAGAGAAAAAAAATTCTTAACTGAATGACTTTTAATGTACAAAGCATTTATCCACATATATGAGGAAAGCTTTATATTTGTAATGGTATTGTTAAATGTAGTTTTAGTGATAGATGGAACTTCCAATTAGACCAGTGTGAAGCCATCCTGTCTCAGAAGGCTGAATCTTAATGTTCATTTTGTATAGCTGAGAGAATCTTCAGGTTTTTTTCTAGTTTCAAACTCTTGGAATATCAAGTGAAATAAGCCAAGTCATGTAAGTACTGTGAGGTTTGAAGTCTGAAATTTCCAGGGTTCCTGAAGATGATTGATTTTGCCATTATTTTCACTATAAGCACTTCTGCTGGTATTGCAGGAAGAGGGCAATACTAATAAACTTTGTCACACAAAGGGTCAAATGATGTTTTATTCTCCCACTCAGGTATTTCTGATAAATAAGTGGCAAAAAAGCCCACATCTTGTAAGTATACAGAAAGTTCAGAGCTGTTTTCTTATTCACATGAACAACCTCAAGAACAGGACTAGAGGGTTCTTCAAGCAATCAAGACAGGAAATATATTAAAATGGTCATGTCAATTAATGTTTAACTGCTGAAGATCACAGTGAGAAATATATCATTTAAAAGAGTTGAGTAGTGAGATACATGCATGATATCCATAGTAAAAAACTATATATAAAGAAAGGCAAAGGAGTGTGTATCTATGAAAAAAAATTAAGTAAGTTTTCAGTGTGCTCATATTGCTTATTTAGGTGAACATGAAACTCTTATAATGCAAAAGCTGGATACACATACTTACATATACGTATTTAAAATAGAGGCTTCTTACCAGGCATGCTGAAAAATTCAAATCACAGAGGCAAACCCCTAGGAATCACTGAAATTGAAATAAAAAATGTTACTTTTGCTGTGCTAGAGGGAAAAAAGGGCTCAGCCAAAGTAGCTGATATTTCATCCTTAGTTTAACTACAAAGTTGGCCTGGTTTTGGCTGGGATGGAGTTAAATTTCTTCATAGTAGCTAATAAGAGGCTATGTTGTGGGTTTGTGCTGAGGAGAAAGCTGGTAACATAGTGGTGTTTATAGCTGCTGCCAAGACACTCAAGGACTTTGCAGCATCTCTGCTGTGCCAGCGTCTGCAGGTGCAGGAGAAGCTGGGAGGGAGCACAGCCCCAATTACTAGCCAAGGATTCGACCTTAGTTTTAGGATTGAGACCCAAACTGTCTAATAGTATGTTTCAGATAAGGCAGGTAATGCCCAGTATATAGATAGGAGTCTGTCCAGAAATTGTCTCTCTCTAGGTTATCTCACAGTCCGGGTTGCCCCTCTGTCGGGGTCATCTCAGTCTCTCTGTCAGCTCACAGTCTTTTGGTTGCTCAGGCTCTTATCTTCTTTCTGTGATTGCAGTTTCAGGACTCTCCTTCTCCAGTATCATTAGTCGGGAATGCACTGAGCCTCGGTCATCAGGTGGCTAGGAGTTGCATTGTGTATCACACTTTTGTATATTTGCAAATATTACTGTCATCATTATTATTTTAATTATTATTTTCAATATTATTGTAATTTAGGTGTTACATTGTTATCTACCTCAACCCATGACTCCTTTTTCACTTTAACCCTTTAATTCTCTCTCCATCCCCAGCAGGGGAGAGGGTGGGCGAGCAGCTGTGGTGTTTAACAGCTAGTCAGGATCAAAACAATAACAAAAAATAAAGTTTTGAGGAAGCAGCATCAACTTGTTGAAAATTCTATTACTTTTCCATTATTTCATATTACACAACATCTGATATCTTTTATTCTAAATTATAATAAATAATATTAAAAATTGCAGTTAGACTAACACTGAGATGATGTTATGAGTATTTTCTACATTACCTGAGCAGAAGATTCCATATTGACAGATTTTAAAAGAGACAAAACAAGTATGCCTTATATACCATGCATTTGGGTGTATATGTACAGATAATAATACAAAACAGATTTAAAGGACTGGGCTGTAAGACGCCAGTAAGAATCTGTATTGAGGAGAAGATAGAAACACTTAAAACAGTTCTGATATAGTCTAACAGCTTTCATTACGTTTTTCAGCTGTCAGAGATGCAAAGGCTTAGACAGGGAGTGAACCTGGTTCATGTTTGAAAGATGTTCAAAATCATTCCCACTGTAAATCCATGCTAGGGACAGGGGTACATATCCTAGGAAATTCCTACTTAAGCTTAATCACAATCATTGCTCCAGTGGAAAATGAAAAAAAATCTCACTCTGCTACCTCCAAAATGTCATCATGTTTGTAAATAAGAACTGAAATAGCAGGAAATGAATAGCAACCTCTGAGAGGTTTTGGGATGTCAGTTTGATTTGGCTTTATAAGATAGATTTTCCTTTTGACCAAACAGGGCAAAAGTAACTTTTTCACTAAATACAAAGAATCTAATGTGCTCATAAAAAAAAAAACAAAGCCAAATTCTGCACAAGATATCATCTTTTGGTTTAACAATATTTCTCACATGCTTAAAACTATTTCATGGATAAGCTGATTTGAGGTTACAGCTGAATGGTGAACACAGTAGGAAAGCCTTTGGTTTTTACAGGCTTTACAAAATGAATTCACTTTTCTGTTTCTTATATGGAAATTAGGGGTAGCTGCACTGAAATCAGTACAGTAAAATCCTCACATTCAAAAAAACAATTCAAGTAACGAAAGAAGATATTACAGTCAGACAAAAGCATAGGCTGAAGATCCTGAGTTAAAAAGTAGTACATTTTTCCAATCATGGGAGTTGACAGAGACACTAAAATAAAAGGCCACATTCAGAAAGAAAATATAGACCCTGGTTATTGATTTGAAATGCTTTTTGTTTCGGACAAGAACAAAAAAAAACTCTGACAATGAAAGTAAATAATATCTATGTCAGGCAGGAAAAAAGAAACAGTTTAGACAGCTGAGCGTGAACTTGGATACCAAGCCATTAAATAGGAACTTTTATCCCTTTCCTCCAAAAACACGTACACACAAAGCATTTCAGAAATGGATTTCAAAGCTGACTCACATTCAAAACAGCTCTTGCAAACAGCTCCTCCCAAGAACCTCACTCCTTTAAAGTACTGATGTGGAAGAAAGAGGATTTTTGCAATGTCCTAGAGAGCAAGACAGCAGAGGCAAAAAAAAGTACTACAAAAGACCTTGAAAAGCATATGTTTAAGAAAAAAAAAAAAAAGAGCTTCCAGTGTGTAGGAGAAAAAATTTGCATAGGTGGCAAGTGTGATATAAAAGGGAAAGAAGGAAGATCATTTTACTATTCTAAATAGCTGACATTCAACTTTATATTAACTGATATCTGTAGATAGATCAGTAAGAAGGGCATGACCTTACAAAATTATTCATTCCTCATATTACCTCACCAGGTAATAACACAGCTGTATTGAAAGAAAGCCACTTGAACAGTTCAATTGTTCCCTCCCAGTCAACATGTAACTATAAAGTTTACTAACTGCACAATAAGCTGGAAGTTACCTTTCTGCGGAAAAGAACCTCCTTTTCTTGAAATACCTTAATTGCCATTGAACTACTGGTGTTCAGGAAAAAAAAAATCTAGGTTGCTTTTTCAGCATCTTTGACAACACTTTTGGGTGATATGTAAGTTCAGTTTTAATTTTTTTTTTTTTAAATTTCAAGTTCGTTCTTCACCTTTCTGTGGTCTGCAGGAGGTACAGTGACAGGTATGAAATAAAGAAAACAAAAGTGTTAGCTCAAACAGAATTTCCATAGATCCTGTGACAATCCCCAAAAATAAAAGTTTTGTTGCAGGTGAACTTGGAATGCTACATTTAATTTCAGTACAAATGAAACTTTTTTTACCTACCAAATTAAAAATCTTTCATTAATTTTTTATTATCTCATTTTTTTGTTTAAAAGAAAAAAAAACACTACCACCCAGCTTATATAAAGTATAGGTTAATTTCAAACCATAACATCACTTTAAATAAAATGTTCTGACTTTCCAGAAACCATAATCTAGCAAATGTCAACAACAACACTGTAAGTTCTCCCCAGTGACCATTTTTTTTTGTACTTGGAATTGCTTTTCCAATCCAACCCAGCCCTGAAAATAACTCTTAATTTGTTAATTTTTTATCTCTGGTGAATCAATTTTTCTCTTTCCCTTGTTCCACTCCCCCAAATAATCAAATTACCATTGTGGTTTATGACCAATTACCAATATTTTTGAGGGAAAGGTTTGTAGCTTCCTTTTCAAGCCTTAGCTAACACATACCAAGCAAACATCTGTAGCACATCCCCAAAGGACAGAAAAAGTGCATCACAGGAATTACTGAGTCAGCTTAGTCAGTCTAGTAAATCCATATGCCAACGAGCGCACTAGTCCACTGCAGCTATGTTTGTACAAGGCTGGGTCTGAGCTGATATAAATCCTTCCACTGAACCAGTCTGAGTGTCTGCTTTGTAGACTGGCACTAGACACTGGGATCTAGATTAATCTATGACGTCACTGTTAGATCTTTAGCATCATCAGTATATCTCTGAAATTCTTAGGGCAAATCATTTATTAATCTGAGATTTATCTCTGAACAAGAAACATCACAGTTTCCTAGAAATGACTCAATACTACTTATTTTTCACAATCTGAGAGTTTTCTATTTATTGTAGAAAATGCATATTACTACTTCTTTATTCTGAGTTGGAAATGTAAGTTTTTCTTTCTTGAATATTACTTAATATATATCAAAAGGAAGCTATTATTTATGCAAAATTTTTTCTAATAACTTTGTTACTTGGATTATCACCATGTATGCATATTAAAAATAAGAGAAAAATGTAACTGAGACAAAAAATATATTTCCATCTGAGAGGATATAGCTTGCTAGTCTTTCAAACATTTTCTTCATTCCACTTCTATTTTTTTTTCTTTCTTGTGCAATATAAAAATAGGAATATGAAGGCTTTGCAGAGGAATCTGCACAGGCTGGACCGATGGGCTGAAGCCAATTGCACGAGGTTCAATAAAGCCAAGTGCCGGGTCCTGCACTTTGGTCACAACAACCCCCTGCAACCCTACAGCCTCGGGGGAGTGTGGCTGGAAAGCTGCCCAGCAGAGAGGGACCTGGGGGTGCTGGTCAACAGCCAGCTGAACATGAGCCAGCAGTGTGCCCAGGTGGCCAA
>VZTO01007938.1:2769-31693 GCA_013400615.1 Syrrhaptes paradoxus | reverse complement strand
AACAAAATGTTAGTTTTTTGGGGGGTAACATAACATAAGCAAAAGAATAAGCTGTCATGAGTCCAGCATCTGTAAGCAGATACTCCAATTCAGACCAAGTGTGCCTTTGGGTAACTCCTCAGATGATCTGATAGCACAATCCTATTATGCCAGCAAGAATATTATGCAAAGATGTCTTCCAGAATTTCATCATCTTACGGGTGTGTATTAAATAGCAACACTGAAAAACGTATTCTGAGGCATCAATTTCTTGCTTTTTGAAGTACACAAAGCAAGAACAGCTTGAAGGAAAAACAATCCAAATGGAAGAGAGGACAACAGCTAATCATTACAGAAGCAGGAAAGGATTGCAAACCTTGGTCAGAGGATTTTTGGTTTAAATTCTTATGTGATCATAAATACGCAGTTTTCCTCCCTAGGTAGATCCAAAGCAAGCAAACAAACTCCACAGAAAAGACAAATAAGATCAACCATTGCCAAGACAATTTTCTTCACAAAAAAAAATATTTTAGGGGCTATGTAGTACATCTTCTTATCATCGTTAAATATGGGTCTGAGATATGTTGTCCATCTCAACTTGCAGGGAGCACAAATTGCAAGATATGCCAAGACAATTCCACCTTCAGGCATGGGCACAAATAAAAACCAGATGCATCAGACATGGTGTTGTAACTATATGGATATCAGTGAAGTGTGGATCATCTGTTAGTTCCAACTACCAGGTCTTAGAGCTGGGAACTTGTAAGGAACATTCAGGCTTATAAAGATTCATATCCACGAACTCTGAGTTTTAATGAGAAAGCAACCAGCTGTAACTATAAATTGCATCTTGGGCTTCTTCCTTAAACATTATCTGGATAACCTCTTTAACAGGATTAACTAAAAGAAATACTATGATTCATTTTTTGTGGGAAGATAGCAGTAAGCTGTTTATTAATCATACACTTCATTTCCAAAACTTAAGCAATAAAGAGTCACCTACGAAATCAATCAACTTCACTGTTAAAACACCCTCAACATAATCCAGACTAATGAAACTTACTGCTGTGACAAGACTGATACTCTACACAGCACACACCCTTCAGGCTTAAGAAAGACCAACAAAAGACTAGGAAAAAAAAAAAAAAAGTCTCTTCTGTTAACCTATAAAAGCACATTTCAGCCAGGAACAGGCTGTGACAGAAAATCACCAACAAGATCACCAACACAGAGGAACGCTGTTCCTGGCACAGACACACCCTCTTTTCTAAGATTCTTACCTTTGGTTTGTAGCTGCAACTGGTACATCCAATTTAGCGATTACTGATCCATGATTATCTTTCTGCAACTAGCACATCCTATATCCAATTTAGTGACTACTGTTCCACGATTATCTGTCTGGCTTAAGACAGGTGTTGAAACTGCAGGGTTTTCCATCAGTTTATTTCATCAAAACATCCATTTACTTAACAAGAGATATAACAGTAAAGCCTTTAAAATAAATAAATCGCTGTCACATCCTACCAGTGCTAGTAGGTGCCTTTATGGCATAAAGGATCTCCACTCGAGGTAAAACCATGGCTCCACACATTCCAACCACACAGTCTAAATACACAGTTGTATTACCAGGGTGGTACCATCACCCCTTAAACCAGCTCTTCTGTAACGTAAGGTTCCTAGCTTGGCAACTGTTATATCCACATGAAATACTTTCTTTTCTCTGCTAAGTTTTAGGGTTCAGCAAAGGTATCAGCTTCAGACTTGAAAACAAGGCTCCACTTTCTGTTTAGGGAAATAACTCCTACATTTTTCAAAACACTAAAGTAACCCATTTCATAAAGACTTAAGTTTCATAGAAACCAGAGGCTTTGTAAAAGAACTTCTATGCCCGAGTTCATCCTGTTGCTTGTCCAAAGTTTTTCATTTCTAGTCTCTCTTCTTTGGTATTGATTCCACTGCATGCACCTTCCCTTTGATTTTACATAATGAATCAATTTTAGATTAGAATCACTGTAACTCATTTAAAAATTCCTCCAGAATGAAGAATGCCATTAACAGAGGGTCCTCCCCACACAGGGAAGTGGAATCTCTTTAAGAGACTCCAAAATGCCATGGAGTTATGTGCTTCTGGAGACACAAATCTGAGCAAACTGTTTTAAGGGAATGTTGTAAAACAAGAGTCTCCAATACTTGAGAGAGATCTTTCCAAAATAAAGCATGCTTCTATATGTTTGCCTTATAAAGTCTGAATACCTGATCCATAAACAGATGCAGCTTATCAACTGTACATGTACATCATCATCTTATTGACCACTGAAATAAGTAGTACCACCTACAAAATAAAGTGCCACCCAGCGCTAGCACAAAAGGGCTTTTTTCCCCCTCATATAACTAAAGCCCTTTCTCAGCAGTAGATGCGTATCAAAGTACTAGTTCCAAAGGAAACATCATGGTACCAATTTAATCCATGGACAGGAGGAATTTAGGCTACATTACTTCAAAAAGAGCACGTTAACTTATCATTATCTCCATACATATTTAAAATATTCACGTACAACTCTGAATAAATTTAAAAAAAAACCCACACTACCCCAAAACCTACGTATGTTTACGTAAGCAGTTTTTACTAAGCAAAGGCACAAATTTAGTGGGAGACTCCTACCAACTTCAGTAAAGCTAGGGTTCACCTAAGAATTTTAATGCCTGCTGTTTATAGCTCCAAGACAATGGAGTTTTTAATCAGATATACATGAGGTTCTTAAATATGGGAGGAAAAAATACCTTTCTCGTGAGTGTGCATTTGAGAAAAGAAAATAAACCTAAAAGACAACAATTCAGTTGTACAACTTGGGTATAGTTCCTGATTTCAACAGAAGTTGCATAAGAGATGTAACAGTACCTATGATTACAGGGCCATTAAAAATCACAACTCCTTGGTCAAGTATTTTTCACCTTTTGGAAAGTTCTGAGAAAAACAAGGAGCATGCAGAAACACATTAACTTCTCAAATAAAGATTTGCATCAAAGCTCTGCTTTTAAACTTTATTTTTTAAACAACAACAACAAAAAAATCCCAGTTGTCACCATCTTACATTTCAGAATACAAAACTGAAAAAAATCCCTATTAAAAAAAAAGACAGGACTTCAGCCAAGTATTCAGCTACTTATTGCTGTAGTTGTAACTCAAGTCCATTTAAACCCCTATGTTTTGATCGTTTGTAGCGAGAACATGTTTGGAACTCTAGCAGCAATAGAAAACCCCTTTAAAACCTAGACATAGTTACACTGTTGAGTAAAAATTAGCCCAAACTATAACCATTGGAACATAATAAAGGATCCTGTAAAAGTACAATTCAATTGGTAGCTAGAAAAACAGGGTTGATTTAAAGTGCTATCCCAAAGCCTTATGTGGGCCTATGTCAGTAAAGAAAAGTCCTTCCCCCACATTAGATAAAGCCCAGAACCACTGCACTACTCCGAGCATAACAAATGCAGTCTTCACTCTGTCTCAATGCCTCATCTCCCCTGCCCTCCTCCAACAGGTGGGACACAGAAAATTGAAAAAAACAGCCAATTCCAGATTTAGGTGATATGCACAAATATACTGTTGAACAAAGTTTGGACAGCAAACAGTACACCTGAGTTCAGTCATACAAACTAACTTTTGTAAATAGCATTAGATGAATATACCCATGTCTCTAATATGAATCTAGATGTATTTTCTTACAAAACGCATTAATAGAAATATCCAGGCAAATACATACCATACAATAGCAAAAGCTTTAAGCCTCATTTAATAAGATGACTTTCTGATTAAAAATAGAAGGCAATTAAGATTTACTCAAAATTACAATTAAGAAAAAGCTTTCACAGTGCAATATTGAAACCGTCACAAAGTTAAGAAAATACTGATATCAAAGTACAATCACAATGTTAAAGTAGACAAAACTACTATACAAGGGCACATCTCGTAAAATTAAAAGGAATGAACACAACACAGGGGACATCTCATGTCCCTGCTCCACATATCTTGTTTCTTAGTCTTCAGAGTCATAATTGTGTCTTTCTGACATCGGTAGAAGTCTTGTTAAAACTAAGAGGTTCATTCTTCTTGTAGACCAGATTTCAGAGCCCAATTACTTCTTGAAAATACGTTCTTCATCACTGCACAATTTCGAAGTAGTGCAATATTGCCATGATGTGCTGAGGCATGAACACATAGCCCGTGTACAATGCCATTCCAACAATGGAAACTAGCATGGAATCTGAATTACAGTTGAGGAATAAAGCATTTGAAATAGAAAGTGCATCAGACATCACATAACCGTAACACTAAAACCTCCCTGGTAACCATCTTATGACATTACATTTTTAAATAAGACAGGGTCAACTGCATTCAACAGTTACAGCTCCAGGAAGAATGGATGGAACACTGAAAACCAGAACATTGTCAGAAGCAATTAGGTGAAATATGGAAGGATGCCTTGAAAGTTTTCCACTGCCTTGTCATGGACACAAGACGACAAGCCAAAGTGTGGGAAGGGTGATGGAGGAGCAGAAAATGGGCACTAAGAATATAGAAGTTTTTACATGCATCTTCCCAGGTGTTGAGCAAGTCTTGCAGAAGCCAGCCCCATTCAGCCAAGCAGAAAAGAGTCAACCATCACAAAAAAAAAATATCCCACCCAAAGAAAAAAATCAAAACAAAACCACAATAATATGAGTGGCTGTACTGAAAAAGAATGGATGAACTACACATTTTAAAGCAGACAGTATTAGATACTGGCCTCAACTTCTCGGAATAGTATGACCCAATAGATTTAATTTACGATGCACTAAATTCATCTGGTATGAAAGTTGTACTGTTCACATTACAAAGTCAGGAAATCTCAAATCTATTTCTAGCTGCCACTGTACTCTGTGCTTTAAGTTATTAAATCATTTGGTTCATTTCTCTATCTGCACGGCATACTCAGACCCTTCCTTGTGGGCAAGCACCTCAATTTACGTGTTCTTTGGCAGTACTTCGGAAATAGAAACTGCAGAGGGAATGAAAAGTAGGAGTAATATTGTGACATGCACCTTTCTAACGACTTCATTCACAAAGCTCCAGAGCATCAGGATGGTTTGCAGTCAAGTTGTATATTTAAACAGATATTCATTAGCACTTTACTGCAGCAGATGACACTGCAACACAAAGTTCACCTGAAGCTATCTGCTAAACAATCTTAAGACCACCACTTTATTAGCTGAACTCCTAACAGGGACCTATTGTAAAATTTACATAGAGAAGTGAGATGACAGCTTGTAACATACATGTACAACCGGACCTTTCTTGAGCTCTAGGGTTCTCCAAGCTTACCTACAGAAACTATGACATCAGCTTACTGAAAGATTACGCCAAAAGTTTAACTTTTCAGAAATTCAAAAGTATTCTAAATTAATAACAACCTGTTGATTTCTTCCAAGTATACCTGCAAAGATTCAGTAAACTTAAGACAGAAACACTATAAAAAGCACCAGAGATTAACAAGCATGATAACACTGGACAGCAGTGCTCTGTTTCCACAGGTGAAACCAGAGGAGCTGCATACGTTCTGCTTCTTCAAGAAATCAAGTCACCACAGCACTCATATAACAAATGCGCTATGACCGACTTCCCCGTGGCAGAGCAGATGTATTAGTTGTGCTTATTAGAGCATACTAACTTCTTGGTGTACTTTTAGTCCCAGAAGATTATACAGTACAAGATACTAAAATGAAGGTCAATTTATAAATCCACATTTCTGTATCAGTGCTCACTTCCAATGCGGGAGTACAAGCAGCAGTGAGACGCGCAGCAGTCTCCACCATTAGCTCCCAAGGCCACTGCATCCGCACCGTATCTGTACAGCACCTGACAGACCTGGCCCACTATGGCGAAAACGTCCAGTTTGAGGACAACAAACAGTTTCACTGACCCAAGATCGCAAGTGATACTTGTGCCCCTTAGGACACTTTTAAGTTAAGCAGCAATTATTTCACTGCAATATGAGCATTTTATAAAAGTAAACATGCACACACACTTTCATTTACTTAAATATTTGGTATGAGTTGAAAAGCTGCATGGTTGCCACTAAAGAAAAAATACTCATGATTAATATAATTGCAGAAAAAGCAAAGATGAAGTTTCCTCAGTGATACAGACACAGCATGAAAAGAGGAAGTTATGTTAGCAAGGAAAGCAACACTTCGAAGGTAAGAACCCCTACCTAAACAATTGTGCACAGTAAGTCTATAAATACCAGAAAAGAGAAACTGTAACTTATCTCCACTTCTGTTTTTATACAAGAAAAAGAGTCTGATCACACAGCTGTAACTTGGGCAACCACATTTATGTAACAAATGTGAGTTCTTTCACAAAATTGATCAGTATCTTAGTAAAAGCAGCTTCTCACTACTCCTTACAACCTCTTCTTTGTTCATGTCTTTGTCATTTCTCTCTTTGCCCCTCAACATTAATTGGAGAGGGCTCAGGGTCATTCATGAGACATCATCTTAAGTCAAGATCAAAACAGCCACACTTCAGCGAAAAATACATGTAATGCCATTAACACCCAACAGAACATGCTGCCTGTATGAAAGGGCTGGGTAAAGAAGCAAACCTATAAAGTCTTTATACTGATGCCTTCACACAAGCATCAAGTTCTTCCATGCCAAAGAGCCACGTAAACTTACCAGCTCCAGGATTAAATACTCCTCTAATAAAAATCGTGTGACAAAACACCGCACAAACAGACGCCCGCAAGGCTTTGCAGTGTGCACTTTTACTTTCCACTAGGCAAAATTACAAAATAATTAATGAAAGACACCTTGCACTCAACAGAAAGCATGGGATTTCAGAGCAAAAGACAGGTGAAAGAACGACCATAACTCTACCGATGAAAAATTAAAAGAGAAATAACTTCGAGTTATAAACTTCTGCCCGAGGAGAAACTGGCTCGATTGCTGGGCGCCCAGGGACGGGATGCGAAACACCAGCACGAGGATTACTCCCCAACTTGAGCAGCACGTTAGTCTGCGACGGTGCGGAGGGAGCTTCAGCCCCTGCCTCCAAGGAACGGACAAGCCCCGGTCCCGGCCGGAGGCTGCCGCTCCCCGGCCGGCCGCGGGCCCTGGCCGCGCTCGGCGCCNCGGCCGGCACCGCACCCGCCGGGGAGGCGGCGGCAGGGCTGGGGGAGCCGCCACACCCGCCCGGCGGCCTCAGGGCAGCCCCGGAGCCGCCGCCGGGCGCAGCATGGCAGAAGGAAGGCAGTCTCCGGCCCCCGCCTGGCCCCGGCCAGCAGAAGGATACTGAAGACGGTGCGCTCCCAGGGTTCCAGCATGTAGAGCGCGGTGACCAGCAGGTACTGGTAGTACAGCCACGACATCTGCTTCCAGGCCGAGCCCAGCGCCATGGCGCGCCCCACGCTCTCCCCAGCCGCCAGCGGCCCTGCACACGCCCCAGGCCGAGCTCAGACGGGAGGCGGTGGCGGTCCGCCTTCCCGCCGCCGGCCCCGCCCCGTGCCCGGGCGGCCGCTGCCCCCGAAATGGAGGCGGCGAGGCCTGCGGGGTTCGCAGGGGGCGCTTCGCTGCCCGTCCTCAGTGCGGCCCCGTCCTCAGCGCGGCTCCGTCCGGCGCGGAATGGCGGGCGCGGGGGAGGCGCACCCAGCGCAGCGGCGCCACCCGCCCCGCAGAGCCCCTGTGAAACCCCGGCAGTGCCCGGCAGCGTGTGCGCGGGCTGGTTAAACTACAGGGCTAGCCGCGCGCCTGGAGTGAACCGCCAGCCTGAGCCATGGCTGGGAGCGGGTGCTGCAGCCCATTTGCTCTCATCCTGTGTAATCGAAATTGGCGTTCTGGGAATTATGGGAGACCCAAAGGCTGCGCTCAGCAGGGCCCAGGGGCAGCACGGAGCAAATTCTCGGTAGGAGCCCTCTGTCTGCAGTTGTCAGAGGGTAAAGTCCACCCAGAAACAAGCATCAGATAAACAAGACCTCAGCGTGGGCCAGCTCTGACTAAATCAATCCCGTATTAACGGGAAAAATACAGAGACGATAGATCAACTGTCCGCTGTAGCTGCTGCTAACTCTGCACTTCGTAAGGCACTTGGGGCCAGAACCGAGAGGGTGTGGGACACCCTTGCCAGAGTGCTAGTTGGCCTGGGACTGGATGATTAGAAAGGCTGTGGGCAGCTCGTACTGGCACTCTAGTTTAGAAGGTACTAGCTAAAAGTCTGCTGGAAGGGGATGTGGGTGGTAATCAGGCACCATGACCAAGGGGAGCATGTGCAGGCCACCAGCCAGGACCGCACATGCCAAGCACGCATGCATCCGAGATTAGAAACTGGCATCAACCCACAACGCTCACCCTGCTTAGTAAATCAATCTGTGATTATGTCACTGAGCAGTGTCATTCTGTTCTTGCAGCCACCCCACCCCTACCTTCACCTGTGCTGTTAGCACAATGAAAATGAGGGAATACAGTCACAGGAGGATGCACACAGGAGTTATTGACACAGCTGCAAATACAACTACAGTACCAGGACATAACTGTGAAAAAGAAAATCAGCTGGCAGAGACAACTGGTTTGTGTGGCATAATCTGAAAAGGGATTTAATTCAACCAGAAGACATTTAGACACACTTTATGCAGATTTATTTCAGTACAAGAAGTGAGAGCATTCACACAATTAATAACCCCACACAACTGATTACAGGAGCTGTTGCCCCTATCCAAGACTGCTGCTGCATGTTGCAATTGCTGCTGGAGGGGTCTTGTGTTAATGTTGCTGCTTGAAAAAGTGGTGGTAATCATGAAAACCTCCTTTCTATATAAACATGTACAAAGTTCAAGGACAAGTGGGGTATCCAAGCACAACTAAAGCAGTACTCCCATTCAAAGCTGCAATATGCATTGTCAATATGGGGCAAACATGTCCCAGTCCAGCCTGCTCCTACACTTCCTAACAAGAAGCTCTGCAACTCAAGTGAGAAGGCAAGCAAGCAGCGGCAAGAAAGTACCTGATAAGAAAGATAATGTCAAGTGGCATGCCAGCTTCCAAATGTCCTGCTACATCTGCCCCCACCCCTTCCACCTTTTCAGTATAGTGCATACTCATTGGAGAGGTTTTTTTGCTAGTTAGCCTCATAAGAAAATTGACAACATTCCTCTGTATAGTTTCCCCTCCTCCACCAGCTCCATTCTACCTCTGCTTAGGGACTGCCATCCCATTTTTCCTCCTGGTACCACCCACACCAACACTTGAGTCCTTGAACTACATTCCCGCATGCTCATTGTTTCCAGTAGCTCACAAAGGCCTTTAACCTGGTGCATCAGAGCCTTTGTTCCTCACCTGGAATGTGAAGACAGCTACCTCAGGGCAAGCATGCCCTACAGCACAGCCTATATCCTTTATCACATCTGCTCCTCCACACTTCTACTAAGAAAGAGTCCGTTGTACATTTAAAATTTTCCATAAGCACCTCCCTACTTATGGCACGCAGTAACAATTTATCCCACTTTAGATGATCCCATAGCCATCTATACGCAAGTCAGACACCCCGCTATCAGTCTGACTGTAGGTAGCAAAGACAAGATTGAGATCTTCTCTCAGGCAGATCCCAAGCCTCAAAACAAGTCTGGTTCAATTTTGATCACAGGTTGTGCGTGCAGAGGAAGGTGCAACACACTAACCAAGTGTTCAATGGCTGCCTCAACAGTTCTCTGTCAAGTAGAGGTGAAGCTTCTGCTGACTCAACAAGATGAAGTCAATGTTTTCCTCATGTAATCCTGACAGAAGAACCAATGGATTATTTTCTTCCTAATCTCATGTAATACTGTGTAGAATGTGTGTAGATTAGTAAAATACAGCACCAGGGACTACAAAAGGTAACCAAAGAGTCACAAGATTTTATTATAATCTAAGGCACAAAAGTATGTTCTTCAGGTTCCTACCTCATAAATTTAAATGTTTCTGACAATTCCTCAAAGCATGTATAACAAGTTATTCTTAGTACTATTAAAACAAAAAGCATAAAGATGAGATTTTTTTCAGACAGACCCTTGTTCAAAGTGAACTGTTGAAAAACATCAGGCTACAAAGAGGAGACATTACTTACGAAGAAAAAAAAAGAGCTCAACTCTTCAGAGCATGCCTGGAGGAAGAGAGGGAAGGATCCACCATTAACATTGCAGTGACTTCATAGACTAAGACAAAAGTCTAAATAACAAGTAGCAGAACCAATTTATGCTTCCATAAAGAAGCTGTAAACATACTAAAGAAACAGAAAAAGCATACAAACTAGCTCTATGATCACAGATCTGACCATATATTTCTCAAAATGTGTCATCAAAAGGAAAAAGGACAATAAAGTCCTTTATTTTATTCATATACATATTTACATTAAAAACTCGTAACCATATTACTAGGCATTAATATGTTGATTTAAATGATCCATGCTACCAAACTCAATATAAGCTGATCTTCCACTCTGTATAAATAAAAATTTCCATTTTTGAGATCTTAGCAGACCAAAAATCCAAATATAATGACAACTCCTTCTTTATCAAACCTACCTGTGTGCAAATCTACCAAGGATACCAGCCTAAAGAAGCCCAACATCCTGACTGAGAGCTGTTTACTACATGCCATAGAAATGACCAATGCAGCTATGGAGAACCAGTTACTATACAGTATTTATTCTAAGCAGCAGTTCTAATACATATTGAGATCATGGATAGTGTATATACAGGGAATGATCATAATACACAGATCTTACATTATATTTACAAAATTTTCAACCCTCAATGATGCAACCACCTGACAGCGTGAAAGAGTATTGTTCTCAAATGCATGCAGTTAACTGTATTCCCTTCATAAACGTTGCAAAATCCAACCATTACAAAGTTCTCTGATGGAAATGTGCATTTAAGACTTGCATTCAAAAAAGGCTAACATGCCTGCATTTCTGATACTTCACACAATCCTAAAACAATGCAGTTTTTTTCACCCTGCTTTTCCACATTAGGAGTGGCTGGCTAAAACATTGAAGAAGTGAAAAACTTCATCTTTATCCATTACTGCCACTTCAGTTGAGCATTCAGTACATAATACTGGATGATACACTTCCTCTTCTTCTTGATTTGATTGTATAGAGGTAGTTTCTTTGCTGTGCTTCATTTTCTTACTTCTTTTCTTTAGCTTCTTTCTGTATTTCAGAATTTCCGCTTTGTTAACAACACAGTTCATCACAAACATTGCTCGATACTGTGTTTTGTAAGATTCGTGTCTATGGAGAAGAGAAAATGCAAGTCATACCACTGGTAAAACTCTGCTTCCAAGAAACTGGTTATCATCACTGGAAATGGGATTAGAGTTAGGAAGTACCAGGCCAAAGGGCTGAAAGCCAAATATATATGAAGTTTTATAAGCAGAACAAAACTCACAACTACAAAAATCATAAAAAAGTAGCCATCTGTCTTGGTTTTTAGGTGTTTTTAAAAACATGCCAGTTCTTGCTGAAATAAACACCCCAGAGTATAATGGTATTGGTACCACAGAATTATGCACTGCTCTGTATACCTGATGATAGGCAAAAGATCATGAAGTTGCGAGTGCAAATGATTCAAGTACTGGCATTTGTATCCTAAAGTGTCTTGCAAGCCTGAAAATCCTTATTTATAAATAACAAAAATTGGCACATCACACTTGAAAAAGCATGTCTATAATAAAGCATAAAATGTATTTTCAGCTGTCATCAGTGTAACAACTGTATAACTGGAGTACGCAGCAAAATTCAGGGCTGCAGTTCAATTCAATTCAACACAGTGTCCCTCAGGCTGCAGTTTTACAGCATCCTAAACCAAGAAAACAGGTGGCTGCAGAAGTCCTATTTCAACTTCTGCTGGCTTTACTGCTTGTGTAATGCTGTGCTGAGCTACGCTGGTTTATTAAAACCACAAAAGACCAGACAGACAATAAAAATGGATTTTTTTTTTGTCAGCTTAGCAAACTGAAATATTTAACTATAGAACAGGGTCAAGAAACACCGGAGCCAGCAAAGGGAAGAGAGTGAGAAACAGCACCCAGCATTTAGGTGAAATTTCACCCTCAATCACCAAAAGTACTCAATAAGCGAGAGCTAGTTTATTCCTCATTCCATAGGATTTTTTTCTCCTTTATTCTCAGTTCAAATGTCCTCTGCACAGGTCAGCAGTACTAACTAGGTTTGCAGTGCAGTCAGATACTGGAATGCTGCAAAACACACTACAGATTCTGACTTAAATGCTTTCCTGGTACTTTTTAATATAATCGTACTCAAAATCACAACTGCTAAGACCCAAACCAAGTAAGAATACACTGTCTGGATTTTGCTTAATCCTCCCCTAAACTAACAGTTAACCTGGAATAATCCTATGCCTCTAAAAGGCATAGAAACATCAAGTCAACATATCTTTTTTTAAAAAAAAAACAAAACCACCACCCATGACTCACTCTGAACTTCTTGTTTAGTCTTCGTGAAATGTTTTGTTATAGTTTACCTTCTCCACTATGCTAAAGCTCCACCCTGTTCTTCTTCATCTCCATGTTGCAGGTTAAGCTGATCATCATTTTTACAAAGTAGCATTCACCCCTAAATCCGATTTACAGACACCTGCCTTTTTGTTATTAGCTCCATCCCACAAGACAGACTTGATCAAATCAATTGATCAAATTGAATACAACTGACCAAAAAAAAAGACACTCCCAAAAGACCAATTACCTCTGACAGTCCAGGCATAACGTTGTCATGCAAGCAGGGCAATTCAAAACAGCATCACTATTTGGAACAGCTGAAGGTTTTGTTGTCTCCCGCTGTGGGAGTACTCTTTGATTTCGGTACCTACCAATTCAAGAAAGGAGAAAGGAGAGACAAGAAGTGAAATTACATGCCCTTGTTGTCAGATACATAATTCAACCTTCAAACCTTTTTTATTATTTGGCTCCTTCCGGACACCTTTTTCACTAACTCAAAACACATAAATAAATACACTGCAGGGAAAAAACAATAGTATCTTTTCACTTACTTTGTATGTACATAGGACACTTACTTGGTGAAACAAATCTAGCATGAGAATCTGTGCCTAATAACCTTCTCCTCTGATGAGACAGTATCTTAAGTGCAATCTCTGCAGGCAACATGCATTAATGTTATCCTTTTCAACAGATTTACATGGAGAATTTTACTTCTGCTGCAGCAACCATTTTTCTACTTCATCCCTCAAAAGAATCTCAGTAAAGCAGCTTTGTGCTGTTATTATTTTATCTGAACATTTTCTGGCTTGCTAAATTCAAAGTTTTCCAAAACCATAAATACAATATTTAGCAGGAACAGATATTAGTTTAGCAATCAAAGTATCATAGGGCATTAAAAATTGAAATTAGCAAATCTTACAACCTTTTCATCCACAATATGGTTGTTTGGATGAGATCTACAGACAGAACTGGCTTACAGAACTAGGAACTTTTGATTTTAAAAAAAATTGGAAGTTTTAGAATTGTGTCATTTTGAAGACTCAACTTCTATTACATATACATTAAAAAATTACAGGCTTTTAAATTTTTATGCTGTAAATTCTAAATTAAAAAATATTTTCATTACACAGATTTGACAGTACAGGCTTTTTCTCTATATTCACCATTTTCATAGAAGTTTTTCATTTTATGTTAAGCATCCTGCAATTCAAGTATTTACGGTCTCTTACCCCCTCCTCTGTGAGTCTACCCATGCTTGGTCTCGAGTGTCTTCTTCTGGGTCATACAGCAGTTCATCATTGGAAAGAATCCGGCGTTGCTGATGTTTTCTGTTTTTCCGGACATCCTGAGTAACTGGAAAGATTTGTGGAAGCGCACATTACATCCATCACACATATGATGATTCCCTACTTAAATAATCACAATATCACTTTTTCAGTTTTCCTTTTCCATACTCACAATAAATCTAAATTAAAACATAAAGGTCCAGCTCATGTCTCCTGCAAATGCACCACCCCCCAAAGCATTAATGCACCTCACATACACTGGGATACATAACGAAGTTGCGGGAACTACCTTCAGATTATATAGGCTGGTAATTCCCCAGAAAAGGCTGCCTTCAGGAACAGCCCGTTCAGGCTGCCCTCAGGAACAGCCCCTTGAACCCCCAAGAGGATTCTGAGATGCTCTGTGCTACTGTAAAGATGTCCTACTCTCTCTTCTCAGACATTTACCTGTCTTATCTTCATCTTCTGAATCAGAATCAAAGTAGATGTCATCATAGTATTTTGAAGCAGTGGCAGGTCCAGTCTGCCCAGTACTTGAGGAAGTACCTATATGTGAAATCAGAGGGAGAAGAGGTAAGAACATCCCACCAAAAACACAGCAAGTATACAGCCCAGAACAAACCTCCGTTTTCAAGTTACTCTATCCAGAACTGCTCTATCTGGGTATGTTAAGGAAGAGCTCTTCCAATTTATTCCTGCATCCTGATCACCCACATCGCTTGTGTGATTTTATTTACAGGTGCTCTCTCAGAGCAAAGCTGCTCACTCTCTCCAAGATGACACTCAGGTACAAAGGAAAGTTTCTCCCCAGGTACTCTCCCTTTAAGCACAGAGGACACCACATCAAAGACGTCTGCACCTGTCTCTGCCCTATATAATCCACAGTACCTCAAACACTCCACAAATCTTCAGTCATGTGAAAGACTTACAGGTGTGGCATAGTGTTTCGCAAACTTTGATCACAATAACATTAATTCTAAAAAATCCCCCAAAATTTCAGGGTCATAGAAGTTCAAAAAAGACCTACATGGATTGCCAAGCACATCTGTCACAGCCAGTCTGCACCAAAAATCCTATTCTGTGCTGGATGCATGTGGTGGTATAAATATTGCTACATCTTCTTAATTGCAATGCCAAAACCTAAACATCAGGTATGCCCGCTAATACAGATAAAACTATTAAACCCACTGAATGCAGAGTGAAGTCCCTACATTAAAGTGAATACTACATGGATTCTCCAGGAAATGACAAACAGTTTACTGGGTATTTTGTAATAGATAAAAAACATATGCTCTTCAAATGCCAAAGCAATCCATCTCTTGTACCCCTAGTACACAAACTCCAGAACACGTCAGTTTTAATATTTGATGTAACAATTATAAGCAAGGAGAAAGAGATTAATATTTTTTCTGACTTCTGATTTGGGATTTCAATCTACCATAAATCTACCTTTCTTCAAGAAAGGGCTCCAAATCCTGATAGCCACCCAGAGCCGCTTGACAAAGTACATGAGATTGCAACCTGCTCAAGAGGCTTCTAAGTATATGTGAAAGAACAACTTAAAACAAAGAGATACTGGAAAACGGGGGACTGATCCAACAAAGAGAAATCATATTAAAGCAGGAAACCAGAAATTCAGAAACACCAAAACTAAAGTCTTAGAAAAGACTGAACTGACATATTCACTGAAGTGGCACCTAGTGACCGTTTCTGCAGACACAATCAGCGTTGTTAAGCTTTTTCTGTAGCACTCAGCAGTCACCACACACACCCCCACTCTAACCACGAGAATAATACATTAACTTCACACGTTAGCACGACACCAGTTAACTCACAATTTCATATGCAAGCAGATGTTACATGTGATTTACCCATTTCTGGTGATTTCCATTTGCCTTCCATAGTCCTCATGGTGGTGTTCAGTTCAGCTTCCATCTCTTTCTGGAACTCATCGTCACTGGAAGACTCGCTCTCCCCAGTCAGGCACTCCCGTATCAGCTTCCGCTTCTGGTCAGGAGTGCCGTGTAAGAGCACATCCACCTCATCTTCTGAGCTACAAATATTTAAGCATTACACATCTAATTATTAGAACCAGTTTAAAACATTGACTGCGTCACTTGGAAGATGAACATCTGAATTGTGTGGGTGCACTGGGAGGCCCTTATCCGTGTGTTTATGGGAAATGCATTTATTAAAATGTTTTATTAGCTTGTTGGTGTTAAAACTCTGGTTTTAATGCAGCGGAGCCTCAGCTGACTGGCTGCGGCCTGCCACGGGGCCTCTGCAGCTCTGCTCGGCGGGGCTCCGTGCAGGAGCCGGCATCTGTTCACACGCTGCCATTTGCGGGGTAAGAAAAGTAAATACTCCAGTCCCAAGGAACGTAATCGCCGCGGCTATTGCGAAGCGATCCTTCTGAGTGAGGGTCCCCGCCTCCCAACGCAGGGCTCCGCCGGCCGCGCTGCCAGCAGGCCCCGGGCCTGCCGCCCCCCCGGGCCGCTCCGCGCCTCCCCCGACCCCGGCCAGGAGACGCCAGGCGAGAGCGGGGAGCGGAGGGAACCTGCGGCCCGCTGCCGCCGGGGCGGAGCCCCCCGTCCCGCCTGCCTGCGGCGGGCGGCGACAGGCCGCCCTGCGCCCGCCCGCGGTGAGGGCTCGCCGGCACCTGCTGAGCGCTCGCTCCTCGTCGCTGGGCTCCTCCACCACGTACGGGTCGTCCTCCTCCCGCATGCAGCTCATGGCGCCGCACAGCCACCCGCCGCCGCAGCCAGCCCGAGCCCCGCCCCTTCCGGCCGCCCCGACGCCTTCCGGCGGCCGAGCCCCTCCCGGACTGCAGCCGCGTCCCGGTTCATCCCGCGGCAGGGCAGCTCCGCGGCCATCGCGCCTGCGAGGACAGAGGACAGCGGCGCGACTGCCTCACGGCCCCCGCCGCCGAGCAGGGGAGAGCGACCGCCCGGCCCGGCGGGGCTCTTCCTTTCTCCCTCCGAGGTGGGAGTCCTCGGGTGACGTTGTAAACATTTTTCTTCAGGGACACAGGCAGGGGTTAGAGCTTTAAGAGACACAGCAAGAGGCTTGAAAAAAATTTAATGAGCTAGTAACACTGAACAGCGAGGGCTAATCTAAAAACTATTCCCACGTCCTACTTAAAATATTTACAATTTTGTTAACTGTATATACATTGTAACCTTTGTCTGCTAGAGTCTATTTATAGATGAGTTCCTTAGGAATTACACCTGGTGTATCTGGAAGATGAGCAGCACAGCATTAGTGTAGTAGCCATTGCTGGAAAATATTATATACACTGGAGGAGTTGCTAGCAGCAGCTGGGCACTGGCGATCGAAGTCTTGAGGCTACACCTGTGCAGCTCAATGCACAACACAAACAGCACGTTCATCTAAGAAACTTCTCTGCCTTTGAAATGTTCTGATGTGCAAGGTAGCAGGGTAAGTATACTACACTGTGCAGTTCACCCTATATGAAGAAAAACACCAAAACAAACTGCCCACCTCTGCGTGGCAGGACAGGGAGTCTGTAATCAGAGACAGCGCCTGACAGTGATCTCCATCCCCAAACATCCCATTCACCCAGAACTCTGCTCTACGAACAGGTAAAGCAGCAATCCCACGGTGAAGAGCAATTAACCAAGTAAAGCCTAATTTTATGACATCTTGAAATGACACAACAGAACAGCACCTTGTGGGAAAGTTTCATAGTTCAAGTAAGAGAGACAAAGCAATACAACAAATAAAACTGGATTCATAGCTCTAAGTTTTAAGCCCAGTTAGCAGAATGAGATCCTTTTCGGGCATTCCTTTACTTTTTATTTTCTGAAGCAAAGCTTCTTATCTGTATCCAAGTGGGACAGTATTACCTTTCGCTGATATTTTATGGACTTTCTGAACTCCCTTCTGCTACTTTATTTCCCCTTTCTGGAAAGAAACCCAAGAAGTACTCTGAAAAGCAGAGTCAGCCACCAAGCTCAAAACAATTTAAGTACACTGGATAGGAAAGTCACAGACAAATGGATAAGCAAACAGATAAACCTGAGAATGCAAGTGAAAAATTACTGGGCAAGTCAGACCAATCCCATACTTAACTCAATGGTTTTACAGGATGAATAGAGAAAAAGCTAATTAATCTGATTTACTAGAAAATATTAAGCTTACAGATGATACAATGTCTGCATAATTTTAGAAAAATCATTGATTTCATGGTTTATTTTACAATAATTGGATTAGTCTACAAGTTAAGGCAAACATACTAATGCATTTGCTTTTCTTTTTAAATCATAGTTATAAAGGTTACACAAAGTTCTCCAAAATTCCTAAGAAATGTTCACAATTGAAAAAAAGATTAAGTTTCTTGATATCAGTACATGGAAAAAAAACCTAAGACAGTGTATACAATGCCATTATAGTAACAATATTCAAATATCTAATGGTAATAATTAGGCCATTTGAACAATGTGCTTCAAATGGTGAACTTCAGAAATTACTTACAAAGGTAAATAAGATTGGCAGCTGTATCATAGTATTCATAACATGAACATAATTATATTGGCTATTTTCACAAAAACAGAGCATTTGGTTTCTGAACAATGAAAGCATATAATGATTAAATAAATGTGAATATGTATGTATCACAAGTATGCTGTTGCTTCATATAGTCTGGAGCTACTTTCAGGTGTTTAATTCTTTTGAAAGAAGGAGCTTGCTTGTGTACACTTTGTCAAATGTTTTCTCCAGGGAACTGTAAATGCCTATTTAAAGTCATGGGAACAAAATCCAGAGGAGGGCAGCCCTTGTTAGTGGGAGGACGAAGCATCGCTTATGTGTCACCATTTAACACTGCCAGGCAGCTCTGCAGCAGCTGTAAGTTACCCTGTAAAAATAAAGAAAAATGCGTCGACATTTCCCTACTTTCTTTTACACTTGTGGCAAAAAGACATTTTTTAAATAGTAATGACACCACTGAAGGAGAACAGGGAGGTATTAAGCTTATGTAGAAATATTTATGTAAGTAACTTTTATCTTAAATAGATTGTTGAATGTAGGAGCATTGTATTACGGAACTAAACAGAGCCAACTTGAAATTCAAAAATAAGCGTTTAGTACCCTTTCCATGTTTCTTCACAAGGTTCTTACTAAAGATCTCATCTGGCTACAAAAAATATTTACCGCAGAGCACTGTCTTAGCAATGAAATTCAAAGCCACAAAGTTTTCATTTTTTATATAGTATAGCCAGTACTGTTACTGGAATATTATTCCCAAAGTAGTAGTCATATTATACTGAATACTGAATTCCAAGTGTTAACCAATTCAGTATCTCCTCGCTATAACAGCCATCTATGCTCATAGCTCCGTTCTGAAAGATGGCAGACTGATTTACATGCTCAGCCAGGGGGTTGAGCCATCAAAGTTGAGTTTAGCCATTAGAACGGAAGCTACAGAAGTGATTATAGAACACTAAGCTTTATCTCTAAGGCAAAGTTCTGTCCTTCTTTTCAACCACCTGTAGGTCAGTTTTTAATCTTATTTAAAGCATTATGACTCTACCATACAAACATACAGGGTGACTGTCAAATTTCTGAAGGAATTTACAGAACTGACACTTAAAAAGATATCCTTCTGAATTAAGCAAGTGTGATCAACAAGTAAGCCAGGATTTATTTTCCATAAAAAAACCCTAACCTGGTATTCACAGTATTCACATTGTTTCATGCATTCATTTATGCTTAGATCGCTTTGAACTACTGGCTATTCACTATTAAATAGCTGTACTAGATTTGTTCTCAAATCTGAAATTTCTGTGTAAGAAACAACGTTAGGTTGTTGACAGCGTGAAGAGTAATTCCTGTCAGGTTCGGATAAAATGGAAGAACAAAACAGTCTGAATGCCCAGTTACAAACATGGGACAAACTGCTTCCCTCTAAAAATTTTTTTTGATCCAAAAAGAAACCTATAGAGAAAACTTCAAACAAACTAAAGCATGTAATTAAACAGTATCAGTAGCTGTGATTTGCATGTCCTTGATAAACAGTCCACACAAGTACTAAAGAATTTTTAATTCTTACTTCTTCAGTTGAAATCATTCCAAGTGACCTGGAGTAGACAGGCAGAAGGACACTTATCCCTCAGCCCAAAAGGTAAGAAATCGTAATTCTATCCCCCATTAAGGTTCTTATAATCTAGATTAAGCAATTAACTAAATTAAAGGCCTCAAAGTAGGAGATTCCCAGCTGCATCTACTGAATCCTTTTTAGTCTTCTCTGGAAGACAGCAATTTCAGTTTTGGCTTCAACAGCTTTTTGTCCTTTTATGCCTGTCCTGGGTTAAGCTGAGACAGATTTAACTTTCTTCATAATAGCTATCAAGAGGCTGTGTTTTGGATTTGTGCTCAAAAGAAAGCCGATAAAAAGTGATGTTTACATGGATGCTAAGGTCTTTCAGCTTCTCTGGCTGTCTGCAAACAGGAGAAGCTGAGAGGGAGCACAGCCCCAGTTACTAGCCTAGGATTTGATCTTAGGTTCAGGACTGAGACCCAGAGTGGCCAATAATCTATTCTATAACATACATGTCATGCCCAGTATATAGGTGAGGACCCACCAGAAGATGGCCCCTTTTGGTTCTGATCACTTTTGCTCCAAGTCATCTCGCTCCAGGTGGTCGCTCTCCCAAGGCCTTCCCCCCGCCCNGGGGGGGGGGAAATTGCTTAAGTGGGTGTGTGGTTTGGCCCCCAGCCAAGGGCAAACCCATCACAATGCCTATACTGGCAGAGGACAGCCACAAGCTATTTAAAAGGCTTGTAATCCAGTGATATGAACAAGTTCAACATACAGGAGATGCCCGTGGACTTGGTGGCCCATCTTTGGAGTGTACAAGATTCCTAAATCTAAGGTCCCTGTTATTCAACAGCTAATTATTAGCTGTAATGAAGTAATGAATGAAAAGGAATACTTCAGTCTGAAGTCTTCAGTCTTCAAACACAATACTTCAGTCTGAAGTATAATTGTGAACTGCATGCATGTAACCTATAAAAAAAGTGTGACAGTAACCTTTTGGCCATCTTCTTACAGCCCATCAGCAGGATGAAGTATATTTGCAATTCACAGGCCACCATGTAGTCCTCCAAAGACAAGACAGTACCAAGATGCCCTTTATACATCAGTCATTTCCAGACTCAGCCAGTCAGCATAATGAAATTTTCCAAACAGACAAATCATTCATTTTCATTAGATCAAATTTACTTCTCAAGAACAACCTTATTTAAATTACAATAAATCAAGGACAAGAGGCTGTAAGCTGTTACTCTTTGTGTCTGCAACATCTGACCTACTTGACTTATATCAGCATAGCTCAAGAAAGTCCTATAAATTCAGATTCAGAAAAGTGTTTCTTGCAAACTCAGCCTCCTAAACTCTAAATATTACAGTTACTGGCAGAACCACGGTGACAGAAACATCCTTTTCAGGAAAGAAAGAACTACTGACAAAGCATTTAACCAAATCCCTTAGCACTGGATTTTGCTTACTCCCTTCTGCCACTTCCAAACAGACATCTGTTGCTAGTAGTGCAACAAATTCTTTTTCCACAAAACCCCATAGAGGCAAGAACGTATATAAGAGTATTTGTGGAAAGAGATGCTTAGTTGTTTTTTTTTTATTTTTTTAATTGAAGGAAGTGGCTCTTATTCAGTTACAATTCATACGTTAAAAGACTCTAGAAGTATTGTCAAGGCTATAAATGCCTTAAGTATATGATTATAACCTTATCATTTTCACCAGCTATTAAACCTTCTTTCTTGAGCATGAAGTCCAACACAGGAAACACCTCAAAATCCAACTCCTTAAAATACTGAATAGGTTTAAATGCAGCTTGTGCACTAAATGCCCAGACACTTAATCAGGTCTTAACATTAGCTACAGCTGCATGAAGTTATGATAAAATGCAGAGCTAGCAAAACAGAAGCTAAACACTACCTAGAGCGATAGACAGAATGGCCATACAAAAAGAAACATCCATCTGTTTTGTATAGTCAGAGACCAAGCAGAATCAAAGCTGCTGTTTGGCAGCTATTTTAAGTAAATCTAGGGAATGTGCTGCTGATAAGAAGGCAGCTCTCTCCTATTCCCAGGCCCTTCCAGCCAAAACTGTGTGTTTTGACACAACGGATGCTGTGAAAATAAGACTGAAAGTAAAGCTGCCCAGAGCAACTTTCAGCTCCCTCTTACTATGCAGCTGCACACATAATACTGCCAACATAAGGGAAAGGAACAGAGTCATGCATCATCATCCTTCCTGGCAGTAGTCTGCACTTGAATCAACTTAAGCAATCACAACCCACAGCCTGATTTTTAGCTTTTTCAAAAGTCTTGGGCTGCAATCAGGAAAGGGTAACAGCATATTAGCAGATTAGAACAAGTATTTTATAAGGAAACTGTACAAACATAACTGAACAGAGAAGGTGCACTTAGTATTTGTATATACAGTGTCCTTGATTACTAAAAGCTTGGTTTCCTTATCACTCTCCAGCCTTCTAGAGCCACACAGCCAGATATACCTCACAGAATGCAAGCTGTGTCTCAGAACCTTCTCTTGATACTTCAGTCATTCTGACTTCTTCAGTGCAGTGACCTGTGTTTTGGGATTTGTGCTTCTCTTTCTGCACAGAGCAAATAACGTAACAGTAAGTCATGCAGCACCCTTCACTGTGGGAGAACTCCCAAAGAAAGCCTTGCAGGTGAGTTCCAGCGCCCACTGACACATCAGATTTCACTTCCATGCTTTCTGTGCCAGGCAACTCCAAGTCCAGAAGCACATGGCTAGACCAATTCAGAGACAGATGCATCTGCATAACATCTAGGCTGAAGGTAGTTGTTTCAGAATAAGAAAAAAACAAAACACAAAAAACAAAAAAAACCCAACAACAACCACCAACCAACCAAACAAAAAACACAAACCAAAAAAACCCACAATAGCAGACTTGTAGCAAAAGCCTGTAGCGGTGTTATTTGTTGCCCCCAGCCCCACTCCCCAGTTAGTTTTTTTGCTGGAAAGAGCACTTAGACATGAATAACAGGTCATGTTGCAAAGTTTCGCAGTGCTGTGCACCACATGCCATTGAGAGGCAAGCAATTTCCACTTTGGCGCTACTAAAACTTCACCTGCCTCCAGTAGCTGCAAAAGCACGAAGACAGGAACTGTCGCAGCATCAGGCAAAGTATTTTGTCCAGAACCTTAAAGCAAGAGGCTTTTGATCCAACTTCATTAATTTATTGCCTGCATGAAAAAGTAGGGTTGGTTTTTTTTTTTGCTTCTATGAGCCCGCTTTTGGCTCTACTGCAAGAGGTGTCTACAAATACCCTAGCTTAGCCCAGCCAAAACCAGGGCTACTTAGCCTCTGCAAAATGGGAGCATTGTTCATGATTTGCATTACAACAAGTATAAAAACATCCTCCCCAGGACAAGAAGAAACCTTCAAATTCCCCTAACATTGCTCTTCAAATATCAGGGCACAATGTTATCTCAAAAAACACCCCAAGTCTTTTCATATCTTCTTGCTTCCTTCCATGGAACTACTTCAGAAAGTCTCTACCAACCCATTTCATCCTTCAATACTCTGTACAGACTAGTAAAAGCCTATCCATAAGATTATCCTCAAATATGCTGGTCATAGCATTAATAAGAAAATTTTCCATTATATAAAATTGAAAAATAAGATCTAATCCACCTGTAAATTCTGTAACAATCCAACTCAGAATCTGTAGAAATAAAAGCACAGCAACCAAACTGATCCATGTGCCGTAGCTTGTTTCGATAAATATGAAACACAGGCTTTGAAAAAACAGAACTTTCAAACCTAGTGAGAAACAAAATGCCCTTTCATTCAACAAGTCACTTGTTAACATTTCAAGAACTGTCACCCTTAGTCAAAATGATCTTTTAAATTGTAAAGCTTTAAATATTCAAAACTATCTAGTGAATCTTACAGTGCTTCACGATAAAGTAGGTGAAAAGGATCAGCAAAAAAAAGTTCACCTTCAAAAACGGAACTACAGTTCAAAACTTCTATTACAGACTTATAAACTCCTTGTTAATAAATTTACTAAAACAAGGTAAGTCAGAGTGACACAGACTATCTGAAGAACTATATCTTAAACACAGGTTGTAGTGACAAATGAGGAACTGCTAAAAAAATTTCAAGCTCTTCCAGGTAAACTGATGACACCAAGAAGCACATATCAAGGAAGTTGAAAGCTATGGAAATTAAGCATTTTCCTCCTGTGTTCTGCAGTTACTAGCAGTCAAAACCGAAGATAATATTACTACAATATTGACCTGCACAGAGAGTGAATACAAGTGATTCTTTAAGGTTACTTTAGAAGATAGAGACATTTTTTAAGCATTCCACTCCAAGGCATGGGGGAACTTCAGCAAGGTCAGTCACGAGAGATGAAGTCCATGACTGAAGCAGGACAGAAGTGCTGTGGATTAATTACCTTATTAAAGCAGGATATGGCAAATCAATAAAAACTGTTGCAAGTATGACTGTTAGGACTATTAATTTCATTAAAACCTGTAACAAGTACATTCATGACCAAACACAGGGATTTCTGGGAGACTCAGGACTGGATATAGACAGCTGTTACACACAGAGAAGTAGGAAGGCTGAATAGTGCCCCTTACAATTTTTTTCCTTCAAAAACATATTTTACTGAAAAGGCTATCTGCAACATTCCTCTTTCGTTAGCACTTCATAGTTCAAAGGCAAAAAGATTCAAAAAGCATAAACTGAGTAACACTGATCTGACTTCAGACAGGCCTGTGTGATCTCATGCTTAATAGTTAGCCTGTCCTATACATCAAGTCCCCAACATCTGCGTAACAGAAGAAACCATTTCCTATCTCACAGTAAAATGGTGAGATGAGGTTTTAAAAATAGGCAGGTATTCAAACTCTGCAGCTATAAATATCAAGCACCTAGAGAAACATAAAACTGAAGCCAAAATTGTCTTCAAGGAGATGAGTTTTCCAAAGGCGCCTCAAGCAAACCAGTTCCTCAGAGGTATTTTCACTTATACTTTTTTTCTTCCTCCATTATTCAAGAAAGTTCACCTTTCTGGATGATCCCTACCTTCAAATTCCCCTTTCTGAATGTGAAGTGCATATCACACAATAAACATGGCCATTTCACTTATTCAAGCATATAATATCTAAAATCAGTTGAAATACAGGACAAAAAGGATCACAATTACCTTAGCATGCTTTAATTCCAGTTCTGCTAGTTCCACCAGATTTTTTCTGAATGCTGCAACTCTTCTTGTCTTAAAGTCTATCAGTTCTATAGAAAATAAAAATAGACTCATTAACAGTATTATTGCTTGTGCCCTCAAGTGTTAACAGACTTGCCTTCAGGATGGAAGAGGTTAAGAGTGAGAGAAGGCAACAGGAAAAAACTCAAGTTTAATCTCAGCACATTCTGGGCTCAAGAGATACTGCTACACTGCTGGACGAAAGCAAACCATCATTGCAGTTCCTTCCCTCTAGCTAACCTTCTGTGGACACAAAACTCTTTTGAAAAAAAGACTGCAATGTGGATGCTTTTAAACATTTAATTCTCTTATTCCCTGTACACTGTTCTTTCAAGGCTGATATTTGAAAGTCTTTAGGGAAAATACCACACTAAAACTAGCATGAAGAACAGGGGAAGCATGAAGAACAGGGGAAGCAAGCAGGTTTTATGCATATACCTTTGTGGCTAACAGGATCACTCATTCTCCACTGTCTCACTTATAGAAATCAGTTTACACAGTCGAACTACTCTTAAACGATAAAAACNTTTTTTTTTTTGCTTCTATGAGCCCGCTTTTGGCTCTACTGCAAGAGGTGTCTACAAATACCCTAGCTTAGCCCAGCCAAAACCAGGGCTACTTAGCCTCTGCAAAATGGGAGCATTGTTCATGATTTGCATTACAACAAGTATAAAAACATCCTCCCCAGGACAAGAAGAAACCTTCAAATTCCCCTAACATTGCTCTTCAAATATCAGGGCACAATGTTATCTCAAAAAACACCCCAAGTCTTTTCATATCTTCTTGCTTCCTTCCATGGAACTACTTCAGAAAGTCTCTACCAACCCATTTCATCCTTCAATACTCTGTACAGACTAGTAAAAGCCTATCCATAAGATTATCCTCAAATATGCTGGTCATAGCATTAATAAGAAAATTTTCCATTATATAAAATTGAAAAATAATATCTAATCCACCTGTAAATTCTGTAACAATCCAACTCAGAATCTGTAGAAATAAAAGCACAGCAACCAAACTGATCCATGTGCCGTAGCTTGTTTCGATAAATATGAAACACAGGCTTTGAAAAAACAGAACTTTCAAACCTAGTGAGAACAAAATGCCCTTTCATTCAACAAGTCACTTGTTAACATTTCAAGAACTGTCACCCTTAGTCAAAATGATCTTTTAAATTGTAAAGCTTTAAATATTCAAAACTATCTAGTGAATCTTACAGTGCTTCACGATAAAGTAGGTGAAAAGGATCAGCAAAAAAAAGTTCACCTTCAAAAACGGAACTACAGTTCAAAACTTCTATTACAGACTTATAAACTCCTTGTTAATAAATTTACTAAAACAAGGTAAGTCAGAGTGACACAGACTATCTGAAGAACTATATCTTAAACACAGGCTGTAGTGAGAAATGAGGAACTGCTAAAAAAATTTCAAGCTCTTCCAGGTAAACTGATGACACCAAGAAGCACATATCAAGGAAGTTGAAAGCTATGGAAATTAAGCATTTTCCTCCTGTGTTCTGCAGTTACTAGCAGTCAAAACCGAAGATAATATTACTACAATATTGACCTGCACAGAGAGTGAATACAAGTGATTCTTTAAGGTTACTTTAGAAGATAGAGACATTTTTTAAGCATTCCACTCCAAGGCATGGGGGGACTTCAGCAAGGTCAGTCACGAGAGATGAAGTCCATGACTGAAGCAGGACAGAAGTGCTGTGGATTAATTACCTTATTAAAGCAGGATATGGCAAATCAATAAAAACTGTTGCAAGTATGACTGTTAGGACTATTAATTTCATTAAAACCTGTAACAAGTACATTCATGACCAAACACAGGGATTTCTGGGAGACTCAGGACTGGATATAGACAGCTGTTACACACAGAGAAGTAGGAAGGCTGAATAGTGCCCCTTACAATTTTTTTCCTTCAAAAACATATTTTACTGAAAAGGCTATCTGCAACATTCCTCTTTCGTTAGCACTTCATAGTTCAAAGGCAAAAAGATTCAAAAAGCATAAACTGAGTAACACTGATCTGACTTCAGACAGGCCTGTGTGATCTCATGCTTAATAGTTAGCCTGTCCTATACATCAAGTCCCCAACATCTGCGTAACAGAAGAAACCATTTCCTATCTCACAGTAAAATGGTGAGATGAGGTTTTAAAAATAGGCAGGTATTCAAACTCTGCAGCTATAAATATCAAGCACCTAGAGAAACATAAAACTGAAGCCAAAATTGTCTTCAAGGAGATGAGTTTTCCAAAGGCGCCTCAAGCAAACCAGTTCCTCAGAGGTATTTTCACTTATACTTTTTTTCTTCCTCCATTATTCAAGAAAGTTCACCTTTCTGGATGATCCCTACCTTCAAATTCNTCTTCCTAATATCTAGTCTAAATCTGCCCTCTTCCAGTTTAAATCCATTACCCCTCATCCTGTTGCTACATGCCCTTGTAAAAAGTCTCTCCCAAGCTTTCCTGTAGGCCCCTTCCAGGTAATGGAAGGCTGCAATAAGGTGTCCCTGGAGCTTTCTCTTCCCCAGTCTGAACAACCCCAACTCTCTCAGCCTGTGCTCAGAGGGGACGTGCTCCAGAGGATGCTCTGATCATCTTCATGGTCCTCCTCTGGACCCACTCCAACAGCTCGATATCCTTCTTGCATTTTGGGGTCCAGACCTGGATGCAGCACTCCAGGTGGGGTCTCACGAGAGTAGAGTAGAGGGGCAGAATCACCTCTCTCAACCTGCTGGCCACGCTTCTCTTGATGCAGCCCAGGATCCTGTTGGCCTTCTGCACTGCAAGCACACACTACTGGCTCATGTTCAGTTTTTCATCTATTGACACCCCCAAATCCTTTCTCTCAGGGCTGCTCTCAATCCATTCTCCACCCAGCCTGTATTTGTGCTTGGGATTGCCTTGACCCATGTGCAGGATCTTGCACTTGGCCTTGTTGAACATCATGAGGTTGGCAAGGGCCCACCTTTCTATAACCTGTCCAGGTCCCTCTGGATGGCATCATTTCCCTCTAGCATGTCAGCCCCACCACATAGCTTGGTGTTGTCAGCAAACCTGCTGAGGGTGCACTCGATCCCATCATCCATGTTGCTGACAAAGATGTTAAATAGCACCAATCCCAGTACTGATCCCTGAGGAACGCCACTTGTCACCGGTCTCCATTCAGACATTGAGCCATTGACCACAACTCTCTTGAGTGTGACCATCTGACCAATTCCCTATCTAGCAGGTGGTCCATCCATCAAATACATATTTTTCCAACTTGGCCACCAGGATGTCATGCAGGACAGCATCAAACACTTTGCAGAAGTCCACGTAGATTACGTCAGTTGTTGCTCTTGCTTTATCCAATGCCTTATTAGCATTTTCATAATCCACTAGTGACCTAGATCTTCTATATAGGAGATCCTATTAAAAAAGTATAAATCATGTAGAGAGTTACAAGAATCTACTCAAGGATTTAAGTATATAACAAGTAAAAAAAAAAAATCAGATTAAAATTAGTCTTTCTTGCTGTATTTCACTTCTTACTCAACTATTTGCATTCACTTTACTTCATCCTGCAAGACACAGGAATGTCCATCCTGGATCAGACATGCAATTTAATATTGTTTGGTCTGCATCTTGTCTGACAGAGGCTAGCACCAGATGGCTTAGATGATACTCCAAAAAGCCCAAGAAGGGGAATTATGGGAAATTTCACAGCTTCCTCAATTAGAAACAAACTATATTTAGATTATGGTTTTGAAATACACACAGGGCCCAAAAACAGCAGTAGCATTTTTTGTGCAACACTTATTGCTGGGATCTTC
>VZTO01007934.1:2923-26452 GCA_013400615.1 Syrrhaptes paradoxus | reverse complement strand
GTGCTGTTGATCTTTGCTGGTCTTCACAGTCCATGTTTCAGGTTGTTGTACAAATAGAAAGCTGTTTTCTTTCCTGGGCCTTAATATACTTCCTTTGAGATTTCATCTCTGTTCTTATCAGAAAAGGTAACCAGACTTTGTATTGTCAACTTTGCTTTGTTTTGCTTCCTTTATGACTAATTAGCCTAGTTTCTAAATAAGTTCCCAAAGGAAACAAGGTTTATATGATGCCACTGTCCAGCTGTTGTTCTGCTTGGGGCCTGTTGGCTAACTTCCATCAAATTTGTCAGGGCAATGAGTGCTTCGTGCAGAAATGCTGTCTTTCTACCAGTTTGAGGAGGCTGGGAATGAGGTTGATAGACAGAACCAGTGCATGGGATGAAGGGAATCTTGAGCTCTCATGCTCTTCTTCTTGCCCCAGGAGCTGGCTGGTGTGTGTGCTCTGCAGATGGGGTGGTTACTAAAAACACTTGGAAAGAACTTCAGCACGACCTGTTGTTTCACTAAGCAGTAACTGAGGCTCTGGGTGGGAGCTAAGGACTGTGAAAGGAAAGACTGGGGNGACAGTTCTGGCACTTGATATATATTGCTTTTAGAAGTGACTATGAAGATAACACTGAGAATTGGAGTAGACATGGAAAAACATTGAGATAAAATTTCTTTTATAACATTTGTTTCTTTGCTTTCTGACTTAAGTAAGTTACTTGCTAGTCAGAGGTGTCTTTTATATGGAAAGTGTTGAGAGTGATACTGTGGTGCTGTTAAGGAGGAAAAAGGGGACAAGTATATGTGTTCTTCAGCAATAGGATCAATTGCATTTGCTTTTCTTCACCTTAAGATAGGTAGTAACCTTCTTGGAGGCCACAGTGGGTTTTCTAGAAAATATTTCAGGTACAAGGTTCATCTTTTAAGTAATCTTTGTTTCAGGAAACTCAAAGGTTGTATTTTTTAAATTATACAGCGGTCTTCTATTTCATCAGCTTCAGCTTCTGTGTCTCCTGTTGTCCAGTAATAAAATCGTATAATCAGTGATGAGGAACATTATTTAAACCTCACAAATGTGGTCGCTAGTAATGCTGGTACTCTGCCATTTGCCTATGCAAGTAAATTATTTTATTATCTTAATAGTTATGCTTCTATCATCCTAATTATATAATCTCAGAGATTGTTTATCTTTGCTTGTCATGAATGTGTAATCTCTGGTAATACGTAATTGTGTTTGAGGTCTCCTGATTCTTGCCATGTATGGCACAATAAACTGCCCAAATTTGGTCAAATATTTTTAGCCAACTTAGTCATATGTCTTTTAATGTGCTGCATGTGTAAGCTTTTGATTCACTTAGCAACAGTATTTTTATGAGTATGTCTTGACAGTTTTTCTTATGTATACTTGAAAAATGTGCAAAGATTGTTCTTTGTTGGGTTCTGTCACAATCATATGGTCTGCTTTTTTTTTTAAATAGTGCTAATCAAATTTTCACAGATTATTAATTTAATTATTAATTTTAGAGGATTTTAAGATATACGAGTATGCATATATCTTCACACATTGAAATGTGATATTAAGAGAGGTCTGTTTAAAAATGGTGAATATTATGATATGCATAGGAAATCAGTGGTAAGGCAAATTGGATATCTGGAAAAACTTTATATACGGCATTTGTGAAATATGGCTAGGTTAATGTTTCTGCGAAGTGTAAACATCTGTGTCTTGAATTTGTTTTCCTCCTGAACTGACCTATGCTGTCTTGCATTTAATTCCTTTTCATTTAAGTAATAAAATGCCTTGGAAAGAGAGGCGATTCTTTTCTTTCTAAGCTTGTTACTAGCATATAAGCATTGTACATTGATGATAAGTGGAAGAAATTGAAGGCATTATGCTTGAGGAATTTGTAGTCTTCATTGTTAGAGTATATTAATAAAATATTTTATTAAAAGAATTGCTGATTTTAGGGATAGATATGACTAAAAAGATAACTCAAGAAATCCTTTAGGAAGACAGTTTTCAAGAATACCTGAAAAGGTAGGAAGGTTTATGAATGTTTTCACTCAATAGTGTGTTTTTGTTTTTAATTGAAAAACAAATAATGAAAGCAATGTATTACAGTGTAGTTGCAGTCTAGCTGCAAGTTCATGGATGAACAAGTCAGATTAGACTCACTGTTAAAACAGTTCTGTGTCACCTTCTAAGCAAAGCCTTAAATTTGTACCTAACTAAAGCAAGTGGGGTCAAAGAGGGATCATTTCTTGCTATTTTTATTTGTCTGGTTAAATGAGTCAGCAACACATCTCTCTCACAGTGTAGCTGTTGGGTCAACACTGCAGAATGGGATTCATCTTGGAAGGTGTAATTGCTTAAATAAGGAAAATGAGTTTTGTTTTGTTTTGGTTTGGGTTTTTTTGACATAATAAAGCAGTCTTTATTGGTGTGGAATTGTTCTGGAAAGTAAAATTTATATTTTAATTCTATTTAATTAGAGGCACAATTCTTTAGAAGGATATAGGAGCCCAGCAGTAAAAGTTCTCATTCCAGCCTTGTAGTTGTGTAGTATTGTTGATTTATTAAGCTAAAAAATTAATACCAGTCTTGCAGGGTCTAGCTGTTTTGAGTCCTTGCTGTCCTGAAATGCAGAGGGACTTTTCTCTCTGTTGCTCTGCCCTTTTAAGGGCAGCAGTATGGAAGTTGGCAAGAAAACTCACTGAGCACCCTGTGAGAAAAATACTCAAACACAGAGAAGAAAGGCAAAATAGAAGCCAGTCAAGATGGAAATCTGGAGAACAGCAGTAGTTCTGCATCTGGGCAACACTGTTTGCTTGGTAATTAAGAGATGTGCACAGATGATAATATCTTTGCAGTGTGCCAAATTGATCCTCAAGTAAGTATATAAGCAGTAGTGATTAACAGACTGTTAAAAGATGTATGGTGATAAAAAATATGCTGCAGTAGAAAACAGCAGCGAGTGTTGAAGTGCAAGGTGGTATCACCTTCCATACTCCTTAGTCTTAACTGCATTATAATTAAAACCAGGTTATGGTGTTGTTTTCCGAACTGTTCCCCATTTCTTGGTCACAACAATTCTACTTCATGGTGTAGCTGTTTATTGAATTGTAATATCTGTTCAAGTGAGTGAGCTGGGCCTGGGATGAAGTGAGGGCCTGGGGGTTTTATAAAGGGAACTGCTTCGTACTGGAGAACAGCGTTGTGGTGGGGATTGTAAATAGCTTCTCAGAAAACTGGAACAAATTTACCTGAGGAAATCATATTTGTTGGTTTTATTAATTTTATTGAATTTATTTGGGGATTTTTTTACAAATCTGCAACACCTGCTGCTTTTATCTCAAATTCTTCCTGTCTTGTTGTCAAACCCCAACAAATAAACCCTATTCCCTTGTCAGACCTGAAAATACTTGCCTTTTATCCTGAAGGTGTTGCATAATGATGCACAGTATTGTAGAACAGCTGTGATATGAACTTATTTCTTAAATCTTTCTTTCTTTATAGGCTTGTATAGATGATAACGTAGATATGGTGAAATTTCTGGTGGAAAATGGAGCAAATATTAATCAACCAGATAATGAAGGCTGGATACCTCTACATGCAGCTGCTTCCTGTGGATATCTTGATATAGCAGAGTAAGGCTTTTTCTTCTATTTTTGAAATACATGTATTTTGCTAATATATTGTTAGAGGGGCACTAGAAGCAGATGGCATTCATAAATTGTCTTTTTAGTTTCCTCTGGGACATTTAGTAAGAAGAGAATGCTTTTATGTTGTGTGTTGGTTGTGATGTATGCTGTGTGTCTGTTTGTGCACTGCATCTTCTTTTTCTAGCTTTCTTATATTGTATCTTAGGTAGCTGTAAGATGTAAACATTTAAGGCTGTTTATGACTGTCAGATAATTTTTAAAAATTATTTTCCTTAATTGAAAGGTGGGAGAAATGCAGAGAAAATTCTATCTTATATTTTATTAGTAGTTTGAAACATTATTTTGGGATAAGTATGTGTGTAGGAGATTAATTTTGCAATTTTATTTGCAGTCTTGAAACTTTAATTTTTTTCTGGTGGGGTATGACTTTGGCGAATTATTTTGTCTGTGGAACAAAATCTTGTAGTTAGAGATGCCTGTTATGATATTAGTTAAAGCTTACTCAGTACTAAATTCTGGGAGTGGTTTTATTGTTATTCTTGAAGTCTGTTGAGGGCCACTGAAGATATGCTAAAATCAGTTTTTTCCAGAAGTTTTTTGTTTTAACCTGAAATGATGATTGATTTGAGAAAGTGTGTGGCATTTGTTGTTCAGCATGCTGTTCTTGCAGTAGAGAAGGTAATAGTGTCTTTCTAAAGACCCTTTGGGTAAAGAGAGACTTCATTAATTCTGCTAAACTCAGTGTGATGTCTGATCCAGTGTAAGACTTCGATAAAATATGAATAGTATTTTATCACATAATTATGTTACTCTGCTAATTACAGTGGTGAAAGATGGAAATTGTCAGTTTAGGGGATTGTTTCTTGATGTTCTGTTGGTTGAGAGGTTTAATTGCTTTAATCTTAAGGGAAAGGAAATCTTTTGTATATTGTTCACTGTGAAAATTCTTTTTTTGGGTGTTCAAAGAACGAAGGTCCTTGTATATATCCTTTTTATAACTGGGACACTGTGTGACCTCTGACTTCTGTAATCTGCCCTTCTACACTGTGCATATGTTTGATGCTGTAATCTCCCTTGCACGCATGCTGGAAGTGTTTTCTTGTTGGCTGTACTATGACAAGAATTTCCCTACAAACTGAGATAATATAAGCCTTTCTTCTGTGTAGCGGAGGTAGAACACCTGCCTTTTTTCACGATAGGAAAAAGTTGAATAAATGTTCTTAGTTTGGCATTGAAGCCTAATGTAGGCTGATGTTCAGGGAAGACAGAGCGATGTCCCTTGTCCATGAGACAGTTTTTCACTATTGACTTGAGTAAAATCTATAGTATCACTGAACACTGTCATGTATTTTTTATTCTCTCAGACTGGGACAGGACCTGTCTGCATATTTTCTCTACGTATCTTTTAAAGAAATTAGATTATTGGAGTATAATCCTGTGGGATGTCAGACATTTAAGCTGTTGGAAGAGCTGTGTTTTTAAGGTTCAAGGAATTTTGAAGATAAGCTGTTGAAACAAATTTCCACATACAGCTGGGAAGGGTAACCTGACCTGAATGGAGCAATGTTTGTATCTGATGAGGCCCATAGAGTTTAGATTTTCTTCAGACTGCTTCTTGAAGAGCTCAGCTTCAAATAATTTACAAAACTGACAGCAGAACTTGCAGCTGAAGCAAAACTGGGAGGAGAAGAAAGGATGATACAATAAATAACCAGTGGTTAGAAATGTGATTTTTTTGTTTGGTCCATATTACATACTGGGTCTAGCATCTGCTGTAGCAAGGGCGCAACTTTCTTGGGAAGCATGAGAATGTGTTTTTGTGTTTCTGTGGCTGAATCTGGTATGTTTCAATTTTAACCCTAAATTTTCTGGTTCGTGGAAGGGAGCTTTTAATTTAGGTAAATTATGGAGCTGAAAAGATTACAGTTAATAGCTTGTCATCTTTCTGTCCTGTATGATATAGACCAGCATTTTTGTACTGAATATCTTCTGTCATTTCCTATTTTCTTGCAAGATGCAGGAAAGAAGAGAGTTAGGGAATGGGTTCTGGTGCTTCCTAGCTTTGTTAATGAAGAACCAGGGACAGTCTGACCTGTGCTTCCCTTTCTCCTTCTCCCGTGGAACTGCTTGTTGCACAGCTTTGTAGAGCTTCTCAAATTGGAGACTTGGTAATCTATTTCTGCTTCCTCTGCTGCCATCTTAAGTCTTCTTAGGGCTTCCTTCAGAGGTAAATAGCTGGAATTTATTTTTCTTGAAATAGCACAATCTGTAAAATCCTGCAAATATGCAAATTTAATTGCTATATTAATTTTTTACAATGCTTATATTTTTACAATTCATAAGAAAAATGTGGCATGATAGCATGCTTTCATTATTTCAGGTTTTCATGTCTCAAAATCTAAAATTATGTCTAAGAAAACAACAGAGCTAGGAGATGGAGATATTTTGTTACAAAATGCATTTCAATGTTTAGAATGTAATTTCGGGACTTTCTAGCACTTAAGTATGTCCTCTGTATGTTGAATGTGTTCACCTTTCAACCTTAACATTGTTCATATATGTGTGTACGTGACTTAAAAGAGGGAGAAGGAAAGCAAAAGTTCTGTTAATGTTGCATGATAACTCTTGCATGATTCATCACTAGGGTTAGAGTCTATGAAATATAACTGAAATGGGGTGTGTTGGAGTTTGCAGATCTGTTAATAGGATGTGAAATCTTGGTTCTGATTTCAAGGTTTAAAAAAATTTAATCATTACAAACCTTTATAGTACAATCTTTGTCATCTTTTCCTGATGCCCATTGGACTTCCATGCAATTATATTTGGGGTGGTTAATGTACTTTCTTACAGAGTGGGAAAGGTTTCTGTTCAGACTGCTTTTATAATTGAATCAGTACACAAACAATCTCACAGTTCAGCTGTTCTTTCTGTGTGTTCCAACCATTTGCTACTAACACCCGTTTCCTATTATGTACAGTAAATGGGAATGACTGGGAGTCCTTCTGGGTTAATACAGAATGGTGTCTGCCTATTCGATCAATGAAGGAACCATCTTGCTGTACTTTCACTGAGGACCTGATTCTCTCTCCCCTCCACTTGTAATTCCACCACCATTAATGTATACATTCTTCTTAAGTACCACCTGCTGCTACTCAGATGTTCCTGGGTGAGTGCACGTATGCACTGGAAATCTGGGAGAAATACAGGCTATGTAGGTGGTAGGAAGCTTCTTTGAAAAAACCCTGGATATCTCAGGGAGCCACCACTTCAGCCATGTTTTGGCACTGGTCCCATGCTAATTGCTAATGGGCTGAGTAAATTTGTGGCATGGCCTCCACTCATTGGGATTTTTCTTTTGCTTTTGTTAACTGCATGGTCTGGCCAATGGGCTTCTCACTGCAGGTGTATTCCCTGGCCCTGTCATCCTCCATGGTGTTCACCAGTCCTCTGGCATCTTCTCCCGGAAGCACCTCCTGTCCCATTTCAGTTTTCTACTCCTTGGGAGCAGTTGCCTTCTCTTGAATATGCTTCCTGTCTCCTCTAAAAAAATGCATCTTTCGATGTAAAAAATATTAGTCTTGTAGAAGCCCACTGCAGGTGAAATACAGCAAGAGAACATACTGTAGTGTGAAATAAATTGTCGGCTGGTTGCAGATAGAGGGTGGTGCTGTAAAAGCAAAAACTCTGCTATGGAGGGCAACTGCTCCTTTTGTTTCCATTGTTGTTTCTGAGTGCTTCAGCTGGGAGTGCTTCAGCTTTCTGGAAATCCCTGGAGTAATTTAGTTTTAGAATTGCCTACTTAAGTTAGTGTTCATCTAATTCATTAATTAGCTTACAAATAATTGTAATATGAATGTGTTAAAAAATCTTCAAAATTGCCAAAACCAGGTGGATTTTGTATAGAATGTTCTCTTTTTCTTGTCTTCATTTTTTTTCATATACAGAAAGCTGTACACAAAGGAGCCTTTTGTTCCTCCGGTGTGTTAGTATGAATTAAAAAGTCAGTATCAAAAGCTTTAAAAAATGATGGTTATGTGGAAACAAACTTTAATGCAGGAAGACTTTTGTGTGCATTCTTTAAGATGGTATTTAATGGGTAGGAGTCAAATTCACTTCTGTAAATCTATTGTAAGTTATTTGGGCGCATATAATGTATTTTTTATCTGATAGATTTCTTCTACAGTTTAAAAGTTTATGTATTATTTTAATATCAGGGAATAAACAAATTCATTTTTAGAGTCCTTTGTATTGTACCAGATTAATGTAAAATAAAAGTGAAATGGTACAAATTTCTGTTCAAGAATTAAAGTTTGTGTTAAAAATTTATTTTCTTCTGGGCTTTGTACCATGCCTAGTTGTGAATGCATAGTTGATGTGTTTTGAAACTTATTCACGAGTGTTTAGAGGCTATAATAAAGTTTTCTTACTTAAATATGAATGCTTTTTCATTTTCCCCAGAAGGTGCATCTTCCAGCAAGTGTAAGAAAAGCATTTTTCAAAAATAACATAGAAGTCAGTGACAGTCATGCTTTTGTGCAAACAAGAGATGGAGAGAGATGTGTCCTGAGGGAAGAACAGGGTTTTTATACTTTGATGCAGTGGGTACTGCAGCTGAGTAACAGTTTGCCAAATGTTGCTGTAGATACTAAAGTTTCTCATGGGTTCAAAGAGTGAGAAACCCACCGAGGGTGGATATATAAAAAAATATAAATGCAGAATACATACGTACAAAATGGGATCTGGTTCAGAAAAATCAATGAAAGTCTTTGGAAACTGAAAAGGTATTACAGGAAAAGTAGTATATATTTGCCCCATATTTATTCTTGAAGATGTGCTCACTTTTGGAGCCAGGCTAAATGTTAAAATGGATGTTTAGTCTAACTCAGTATGGGTGCTTTTATGTTTGGAAGTGTGATTGGTTTGCCCTTGGCTGGGGGCCAAACCACACACCCCCTCACCCAATCATTCCCCCCCCCACGAGGATAGGGGAGAGAACTGAAGGGGNGAGATGACCCGGAGCAAAAGAGATCCCAAACCAAAAAGGGCCAATCTTCTGGAGGGTCCTCACCTATATACTGGGCATGATGTGTATGTTATGGAATAGGTTATTGTCCACCTTGGGTCTCAATCCCGAACCTAAGATCAAATCCTGGGCTAGTAACTGGGGCTGTGCTCCCTCCCAGCTTCTCCTATTTGCAGACAGCCAGAGAAGCTGAAAGACCTTGGAAGCTGCATAAACATCACTTTTTATCAGCTTTCTTCTGAGCACAAATCCAAAACATAGCCTCTTGCTAGCTATTATGAAGAGAGTTAACTCTGTCTCACCTTAACCCGGACAGGGAGGCATGTTTGATACACATAGTTACACATACGGACCCTAAGACTTTATCACAGTTTCAAAATACACCTTCTATATTTTACAAGTTTTAAAGGCTGAAGCATATGATTACAGTTAGAAAGATAATAACTTCATAAGTTCAGAGCCTCCTCACTCAATTTGTTTAGGAAGAGAATAGCAGCTTGACCAACTCTGCTGCTCTGAAACCCATCTCACCTGCTTTCCTTCCTGCCCAGAGTTTCCTATGTTGTGTCCCCTCCTTCCCCTGATATTTAAAGCAGACTTTAAAAGGTTTGTGTGTAGCCACTGCCTTGCTGCTGATGCCTATCTGCTTTTTCAGGCTCCAGACACCTGAAAGTGAGCCCAGCCAAACTAGTTTGCTGAAGCCTCAGCGAGCCATTGTCCCAGGATATCTCTGTTTTAGTAACAGTCCATTAAGGCTAAATGATTGATCATTGTCTGGTGTATGGGAGGAGTGAGAGACAGTCCTGCAAACCCCTAGTTGAATACATAGATGTTCAGTGATAGGTGGTTTACTTACAGCTCTAATTGACTTGCGGGGACTGCTGTGCGTGCTGGGTGGTAGCGATTCTTGCCCATGGTAGGAGAGAACCAGTGCTCATCTGGCAACAGCTAGTAAAGGGAATTCAGTCCAATTTCACAATACTCTTAATGTGATCTAACTTGAGACTACTGCAGAAAGAGTCAGTCATTCCCTTCTTTCCTTGGTTTTCCCTCCTCCACAGGCTCTTACCCCCTTTCTTGTATTATCTGATGATCACACAATAATGTGGGAACTATTAGGTAAGACTAGCCTTCAGGGGGTTTGGAAGGTTTATTCTCTTTTGGATCAGTGAGCAGATCTGGCTTGCCAGCAGCGTTGGCATAGATACGTAAGTATAAAGAAAAAAAAAAAGTCTGGGCTGCTTTTCAGATGTAGCTTGTGCCTCTGATCAGAAGCCTGACTGTGGAGATCCGCCTCTGCTGAGATGGAGTCCTCTTCTTCATCTCCCACCTTGTGAACCTGAACGAGCTGGTACTGTTGAATGTTCTTCCAGAATATCTGAGGGTGGTAGTGTCACAAAATGTGTTTCAAAGCAGTTGTTTCTAATCCATTTATTAAGTTTTAATAACTTGATCATCTGAAGCTATTATTTACTGCAGTGCTTTTAATCTAAACTCTTTTGCCATAACCCATTATAATCCTAGAAGAACAAGACATTATTTAAGCAAAGCAGACTGATGAAAAATGTCAGGGTTAGCTCCCATCTACTTTAGATTTGTTCCCAGTTATGGTTTTAACTCACTGAGTATAAAGTGATGTTATTAGTGGTACATTCAGAAGTAGATCTTTGACGATAATCAGAAGTTTGAATTTGTGAATGACAAGGTGAGGTTGGTGGTCTGATGTAAACCACACACAGACTGATTATACAAACTGATACAGGGTTTGGTCTGATACGGATGCTACAAGGTGAGTGAATGTTTTTGTCAGGGTTCAAGATGTTACTTTGAATGACACAAGGAAATGTTAACTGGAGGAGCAGAATTAAAAGGATAAAGGACCAAAGATGAAACTTGATACAACCCACTCAGGAAATGAGAAGACTTCAGGAGGTTATATTATAAATCAAGCCATGTGACAAAATAAAAGCAAGAAAAGAGGATTTATTCCCAGCCAAAGAACAACCCTTCTAGAAGAATGCCTGACTTCTTGCAAGTTGACGCTGGTAAAGATGCAGTGTTTGTTTCGAGAGCTGGGAAAAGGTCACTGCAGAATTTGGAAGATTGTTTCAGTCAGTTCATTTCTGTTTGCTGCCTTGTTTCTTTCTGGAAAAACAAATTGGGAAAAAATGTTGAGGGGAGAGAAAATACGCTAGTATGGTAGTCTCTCCCCCTCCCGCCCACAAATCAAAGTGCTGTTTATTCTTTGTGAGCAACATACAAGTTCCTCCTCCTCCAAACTTGCATTAGGTATCTGCAAGGATAAAGCTAAATTCCATTAAAGAAAAGAAAGGAGAAACTTGGAGAAGATCAGTGAGCTGGTATCAGTTGGTATTTTCTTTTGTGAAGATGTACTGTGGGAGTGTACCGTTTTCAAGGTGCTTTTGCTGCATGTATGTACATCTTAAAAATAATCAAACACTAATTAAGTTGTTTAGGTTGATGGTGAAATTCCCTTTTTAAAATCATGTCATTATGTGGTAGAGTTTAATCTTCTCTACTGGATAGCTGTGATCTGATGTTTGGATAAAAAGCATCTGGCAGAAATACATATGGTTGATGGGTTAGAGGAAATTATAGGACCTAACTGACTTGATACTTGTTTGTTCAACTGAGGAGAGAAACTGGGAGAGCTGGTCACTCTATAGGATGCAGACAGTGTGTGGTCTATAGCTACTTTCTTCAGATTGGATTACTGTGTGCATCTCCACTTATTAATCTAAATATTTGTTAGCAAGTGTGCTGCGTTTCTGTTCTTCTGTAGGTAAATCTACTAGAACTTTTAAGTTCAGAGGTACCTTCTTCAGGGACATGATTTAGTGGAAAGTATATTTTGTTTTTTAAATATACTTTAGCAGTTTGTTGGATCTAATGAAAAGTCAAGGAACTGATGCCGAATGTAAAGTTCAGAGCACTCAAGTTTTTGTCTGAAAAAAAAATTAGAAGTGCAAATCATGTCTAAAAAAATTATCCTGCTTTGAGAATTGAAGTATGTAGGAAAGATCATCATTGTTTATCAAAGAGCATTTGTTTTATTGGTATCCTGAGAACAGTTTAGAGTAGGTATATTACCTATGAATTCTGAAATTACATGTAAGCATCTGAGTGATGCGTATGGAAGAGAAGACCTGTGAAAGAGTGATACATATGGAAGCCTGGGAGCTCAGGTAGACTCCTGAGGAATATAACATGTCACGTCCTCCCTGGATAATGGCTCATAGTGGCCCGTTGCCACAGATGACTCCTGTTTTCTAGGCTGGAACATGTGAGGGCAGCTCTAGATACATGAGCAACCATGTTTTGAGTTGAGCAAGTGCTTGGTAAGTGTGGCATACTGTCACTTGTGAGGGCCTCATCGACTAATTCAAAATTGCTGTTTCAGAGGAAGTAATAGTTTCTTCTTAGACTATGGAATGTATGGAATTGTTAGTGCCAATACTGAATATTGTATTTATTCAGTTATCTAATATAAAAATAATAAAGTACTGTTTTATAAAAATAAAACAGTTAAGTTAGTTTTGAGTGTTGTTTCCTAGGAGAAAACGTGGGTTTGTGGTAGGTTGTCGCTTCTGTGTATTTCAGTTTTTATTTTCTTTGAGCTTTTTTCTGTTGTGAGTTTGACCCTAGTCTGCCACATACAGTTGATTTTCTAAAGGTATTAAAGCAACTTATGACTACTTATCCTTTCCTACAGCTGTGTCTTTTGTTGGATATCCTAAACTGCGTCATTTTGGTGCAAATGATCCTAATCTGTGTGTATTTTTCTAGTTTTATCTGTGACTGAGGCAGATTAAAGTTGCTTCAATTCTTCTGAAATCCATGTAGATATAGTGTGGTGTCTCTAGAGACATGAGGCTGCTGTACATTGATGAGAGTGAGTTATTTGGATACAATTCAGATACTAAGACACACAAATGTGATTTATTTTTTTTTTATAAACAGCGGGTATGACCATAAAAAAGTATAAAAAGAATTTCTTGAAACCTCTTGATTTACAGATGAGGTACTGCTTATCAAATTTGAATAAAGAGTAAGAGGCTTTTTTTAGAAGAAATGTGTTTTTAAGGAGGTTCAAAGTGGACCAGACAGGTAAACAACTGCTATGAATTGCAGGTTGCTGGTACCTAGTGAGGGGTCAGATTGAGTTCAGTACTACTGGGCGATGCTAAAAGCTGCACTATGATAGCATTGTTGCATCACAGAGAGATTTGGTGACTATCTTATTGAATAATATAGTTACAAACAAGTTCTGAGATGTAGTGATTATATCTATGCTAATAGTTGTTTAAACACAGTAAAATAATTGATCTTTTCTGATCCAAATGCCAGCGCATGGCTGTTGGAGGAAAATAAAGTTATGTCCATCCTCAAAACCTCCACTGAAATAGAAAGCAGCAGTTAAAAATCAGAATTGGTGGTGCTACTATAGCCAAATCTAGCAGTGCTACTCCTGGCACAAGGTAGGAGGGAGGATGAGCTAGTGGCGTGATCGTCTCTTGTCGGTGAGGAAGGTGGGCAGCATCATGGTTTTCCTTCTTTCTCCTCCTTTTCTGCCTCCATGCTGCTGTTACCTCTTCTTTTTAACCAGTATAACTTAATCAGAATTGTTGACCTTGGTGATACTTCTGTAAATCACCATGACTGCTTGGAGACTGCTACAGGAAACCATCCTGAGCACAGACAGTATCATGAACTAGAAGAGTTACTGTATGTACTCTTCTGCAGCTGCAACAAGATATTTTTCAAACTCAACGTTCATTGTGGCACACCAGGGTGCAACAAGGATACTCAGGTTTAGATAAAAACAGTCTTTATGGAGAAAAAAATATCAAAAAAACCCCAGTTATCTGTGGTTGAAAAACAGCATGTAATTTCTGATACATTTCGAGAATGTTGGACTTCAAAACTTGTTGCTCTGATAGCTTAACAGTTGGTTAATTCTTTGGGGATTTAATTTTTTTTTAACTTTGTTTTGTTTAGGAAATTGTGTAAATTTTGACAGTATTTGCTGTAAAACTTCGTATACCTTCAGCTTGAAAATCAGCATGTATTTACTAGCTAGCATTAAAAAAAAGTATTTGTTTCTTAATTTTTCAAAGACTTCAAAGTAAAGGAGAGAAACTACAAAGTGTGTAGTGAAATTAGCATTTGGTATACACTATAAAAATACTTTTTTGTTCCACTTTCTTTCCTTCTTGCCTTCTTTCCTTCAGTTTTTGCCCTGTATTCATCTTGGCATTACTAGGCTCCAGGTCTTTTTTTTTGTTTTGATTTTGTTTTTTTTTTTTTCTGGTTGGTGTTTTTTTTTTCTGTAAATAGGTTATAGCATATGTTCCCCTATATAGCTTTCTTCATGCTTCCTGCTTTGCTCTTCTCAGTCACTGTTTACTTTCACCTAAACATTGCACTGCCACCTCTCATATATCTTTCCTCTATATGGATATGATAAAATGTGAAGGCTTAGTTGCTTTTCATATGCTGCAAGTAGGAATTACTCCTTTTCCATCTGTGCATCGTTAATGTTTAGATGGCTGCCTATGAGCAAATATTTCTAGAGATTGTTGCTGACTTTTTTTTTGAGGTTTCTTGGAACACAGGAGGGCTAAGACTAACCAGATACTGTTATCTACACTGTTTCTTCTGTGCTGCAGCGTACCAAGACGGAAAACAGCTGTGATTCTAGTTACCGTGCTTCCTTGGGCGTGCAAGTTGCATCAGAGGCTAAGGACAGCCAGCTTCATGCAGAACTCAGTGGTGTGTCAGCACACTGTGGAGTGCTGGCTTCATAAACATAAATATGTTTTTCTTATAGGTACAGTGTTTAGAATTGGTAGAAAGTGCTGTTTGCATAGGGGGGATTTTTTTTTGTAATTCCTGTGGCATGCTACTTTGATAGCTTTGGAAGTATTTGACCATTTTGAAGCAAAGGTGTGTCTGTCAAAGATGCCTTTCATAACAGCTTCACAAGGGAGAATCAGAAGCTGGATTTGGTGCTATCTGGAGGAGCTCTTACATATTGAAAGATATGAAACAGTCTTTTCAAATTGGTCCATAATTTAGAAAAAACATGTATGATGAAATCTGGATTAGACTGCTGAAAATTGAAAAGAAATGTCACTTCCCATTTGCTTAAAATCATTTGAGTTTGCTTCTCAACTATTTTTTTTATTATTTTTTTAAACATCTCTAGGTATCTGAAGTTCTCAACTCTTGTGTTCTGCAAGAGGAAATCATAATTTCACCGCAAATCTCTTACTGATATCGACTGTCTTAAAACCATCACTCGCTTATTTCAGAATAAATAATTATCTAGTTTTTCCAAATAATCCTGACTGACCTCATTTAACTTGTTTTCTGTAACTGCTGGCTGATGAGACTGCTCGTAGGGGGAGCGCTGCAACACTCTTTTCGAAGGGAGAAAGACATTGAGTGACAATCTTCTGGAATTTGCAAAGAAACATAACCTTAAAAATGCCTGAGTTTTGTCATGATTTGATTTTAATTTAAATGCCATCACAGAAGCCTGTTTTCTTATGTCAGTCTGTATTAAATTCTGAATATTTTGACTGACAGCGTGGGATGGCATTTTGCAGAGTGCCTTAATAAGACATCTCTTGTTTTTCAAGGCATTTGATTTCTTCTACATTGGTCTTGAAATGATGTAGGAGAAAGTATTCTTGGCCCAATTAAAATGGTACAGTTTTGGTTCCGGTACTGAACGTGGAACCTTCTTTTTCTACTGTAAATCTTAGATCCAGGAGAAAAGACAACTGCAGGAGTATCTCAGCTGTGGAGAAAAGAGGACAAGGGAAGTCATCTGTAGGTTGTCACTAAAGACAGCATAGAGATGCCTGGCTGTGCAGAGCAGGGTGCTGTGAGGGGTGCCACCTGCCTGGGCAAGCCAGGCTCCTCCGTGCCCTGCAAGACCTGTCAGCCACCCGCCCCCTTTGCACACATTTTAACACTCCCCACCAAATGCTTACAAGCATTACAATATATATTTCAAAAATAGTGAAATGGTGACTTCTTATCATTACATTTCTATGGGTTTTGAATAATGTGTTTAAAAGTGAGCATGACAATATGAGTGTGCATGAGAGTACTTGAGGGGCGGCTGGGTACTGGCTGTTCACTGGCATTTAACTGACTGCACATTTTCCTTGAAACTTGCCCAATGACATAGGGCATATGTGTGCTATGTACCACAACAGAATTTAACACAATGTTATTCTAATGCTATTGTATTTGCTTCAAGTTTGTATTATTTAAGATTTTTAAAGAAAACAAAAAGGTTAGGCCTTTCTTTAATGCGTTATTTTGAGAAGTGCACCTTAAAAATTCAAGAATCCCATAGAAGCTGTAATTTTATCTCTTGATATGTTCTAATTGCAAGTAGGTATACCTTTGCCTGCCTTGCCTTTAAGTATTATTTTTACTGCAAATAATAATAAAAATACCCCACAAAACAAAACAACCAGACCCAAATCAAAACCACTTTTGAGAAGCGCTGGGGAGCTTGAGATAGCATTTCCATTTCTGTTTGAGTCAGTAACAATATTGTTAAGAGTTTATATTTGAAGTGAAACTCTTCCGCAGTGAGAAAATGCTTTAAGAAATATTCCCAGATAGTCAAACCAATAGAAGGTCTGAAAAGGATCACGTGTTACAGTTTTAGTATACTTCAATTAAAAAAAAAATAAAATTGGAAACAGCAAGTTTAAGATTTTGTAATTTTTATCAGTTAAATTTCTCTTGAATGTCTAATTGTTTGGCCAGATTTATAATGGATGTCTTTTTATTAGTAATTTGAATGATTTACAAAAATGTACTTCTAAAAGTGTGTTGATACTTTATATTTTTAAAAAATCAGTGAAATAATTCTGAAATGCATTTTAAAAGAAGGCAATTAAAATACGTACACCAAAGATGTGTATGTTTTTAATTTGTTTTTATGTCCTGTGGACTGTGGGTTGGATTTTTTTTTCCATTGTTTGTTTCTTGAAGTGATGGCTTGTGCAGTTGCATGAATACAGTGACACTTCTTCTGTCTTTGGCTCCCTTCAGTTAAGACACTTATGGAATTAATTTGAACTCCACCATCTATGGATTTAAAAAAAAAAAATCTGGATCTAGCTGAAGTTGGTAATTAGTTAAAAGCTGCTGGGGGACTGGTTATGCTGTTGATTGGTGCCCCTGCTAGCAATAAAGCCATGTTTCCCTGGAAGGCCGCATTGAACATACTTATTGTAAATGCATCTACAGCATGTTGAACCTCTATTCAGCAAGAGATTTTTTAGTAGGGTCCCTCTTCTCACATTTTAGGAGTTAGAGACTGACATCTAGTCTTCTGACTGGTCTGAAGGGACCTCTTGTTTTCACTAGTGAGTCTCCAATGAACTCAGTAAGGAATTTTTAATTAACTGAATCATTTCAGCGGCCACATCTCTGCCCTGCCTTGTGCTTGCCACTGTTCTGGTGACCTTCAGGTTCAGCTAGTACTTAAAGTTAATTATGTCCCTAATGACTTCACAAACTTGTTTCCAGATATTATGAACTGGGGCAAGGTTCGAATGTAAACGTATGCCACTCTTTCTGTTGCTGAGATGAAGAATATTGAATTGTTACCTGCAGCATATCTTGTTGTCTGCAGCTAACAAACTTAAGTAAAGCCAAAGTTTGAGTGTCTTCCAGATTTCTAAGTAAATGCTTCCTAATTCACAAACGAGGCTCACGTCTGGATATAACTGTCTTAAGAGAGAGGTGTCTTCCTGCCATTTACTTTGTGTCTCTGTATGCATTTTGGTAATAGACTTACACACACGCACACACACACACGCACCCCCAGCGCCCCCCCCCCATCCCCCCACCAAAAGCCAGCAGTTAGGGGGTTTTTTGTTTGTTCTTTAATTCAGAGTGTAGGCCAAGTTGCTAGGCAAAATTTTTAACTTCCGGTTCCTGAGCTTGGTTTTGGTGTGGGCTGTTTGGCTTTTGTACAAAGATCTCAAAGGGTTGTTATTTTTTGACTCGGAGATATTGAGATTACGACCCTTTATGAAAGGTAATAAAATATATTTTTCATAAAATGATGGGAGAGAGTCTGAGTTTCATAATAATTATAGAAAACTAATGTTTAATTTTTTTTTCAAGGTTGTTGATTTCAGTCTATAATAGTTATTGAGGATTACACAGCAGTGATTCCTAAAAGACTAATTTCAAAAGGAATATTTTTGCTTTCATTAAACAATGGTATCACAAAGCAAACTTGTTCTTCCAGTCTTACCTAGACTGCATAATGCATGTCATGGAAACATCCGGGCAAAATTACCAGGAATTATTTTATTTTTCTGCTCTTGTCTTTCCTAGTATTCCTAGGATACTTGTGATTCTCTATTCTTAGACCACAAGAGTATCTAAAAGAGGTACCTTTAGCTTCAAAATCAACACTTGAAAGCTTTAACTCCAAAAATAAGCACGGTATGGATCAAACTACTCTTTCTTTCTCATTTACTTAGATTTTGAATGAGCATCTACCAGAATGTTATATAAATTATTGAATTTTCTGAATTACTCTTCTGTAGCTGTCTGTTGAACATGGCCATTTTGCAACAAGTGGATTACAAAAGACAGAAATGTAAGTTCTATACCAAAAGGTTTTGCAAGTCAGTGACAGTGGGAGTCCTGTGTGTTTTTACCTTTCCACTGCATCCAAAAGGCATATTTTTTTCTGCACGTGATTTCAAAGGGCATGGTTCTGAACATTTTATTACATAGCTCCAATATATTTTTCACCACATACATGTAACTGTCAATCAGATGAGGAAATGAAAGTTATATTATGTTTACTTGCTTTAGAAAGGTGAAATTTCAAGATGAAGGTAGTACCTACTTAATAAAGATAAAATGCAAGCAATTATTTGAATTTTTTTTAAACATGGATGACTCTCTTAATATGCATACATACCTGCATGTGAAGGTCTTAGTATACATTACCAGAATAACTGAAATGTCAAATACACCTGTATTTGAAGTCATACTGTAAGTTTTAATTAACATGTAGGTTGAAGTACAGCTTGTTTGGAAAGTAGGTTTTAAAAAAACCAATAACACCACCTCATTTTTAGGATTATTCTGGTACTCTGGTACTGGCTTCTTCTCAGCTATACCTTACAGACTCAGAGCTTTGTTCTCTTTGTCTCTTTTACTGTTTTCTTTCTGTATGCAATGCAGATTCAAGTTACCAACACATCTGAAATGGTAGCTCTCCTTTCCCTTGGTAGCACTGGGTTTCCTAATTAAAGCTACAATCCTGTAGGCACCGGTGTGACTTCATGCACCATCTGAATCCTGTCATTGCTTTGCTGAAAGTATTTTTAATCTAAATAAAGATAAACAAATGCATAAACTTTTTCAAGAACAGAGTTATCTGTTACTGAATGATGTGGAAAACAGAACAAACATGGATTTCATTACTAGACTATAAAGATGTCTTTAAAAGAGTTGGAATTTGAATAATTTGGTTTAGACTGAGCGTTGCTCTTTCATTATTAATTTACTTGAGGGGTTCACTCTTAATTTTTTGGTGGGGATAGCAGAGGGGAGGCCTAGTTGGAGTGGCTGAAGGAAGGTTGGGAAAGAACTGCTTTCACTTCCCTGGTGAAGACTGTGCTGCCTTTCATCTTTCTTCTGTTTCTCCCATCCTTTTAAATCCAGTCAGGTTCATGCATCCTTCCTTGTTGACTGAGGAAAACCAAAGCCCTGTAAGCACGTGCAAAGGGGAACATACTTCTCCAGCCCTACTAATCCTCCTAGCTCTGCTGAGCTCATTTTGGGCTGCAAGCAGCTTCATTTTTGGAGTCTACTTTAAAGGATCATTTGATCATGAAGTTGTTCATATGTTTAAATAATAACTTTCTGAAATGCTACTGTAGCCTTTTGTTCATTCCCTGCACTTTCTTATGCATTGCTCCTTTTATCATATCTGTAGGTTATTGATTTGGTTGAACAAATACAACAACTTCAATGAGATACATATTTTCCTTAGAAAAGTAGCTTAATTTTTCCGTATAGGTATTATATGGAAAGAGGTAAAAATAAGGTTTTTTAAACATCACCTTTTTGTGTCTATATTAGAAAAAACAGGTTGAAAGAACGTGAACTTGGGATTTTTTAATAAAAATATTGACTTTGCAAGAAAGTAAGTTTCCCTACTGCTGTTTTTGCCCATTTAGCAGACACCCTGCACAGCAATTATCTGATCTGCAACCTCCAAAGACTGTGTCCCTGTTAAAAGAGTACAGCTGGTACTGTTGAGAAATGTTGTTACTTTGTGTTAAGTTTTTATTGCTGCAGAAGTTCAATCTTTAAACTGGAGAGAGATAAGAGTCACAGTGGCACTCTTTTGAGCGGATCAGAATAAAACCAGCACTGCATACTAGCATTAAAGTCAATGGTGGTAACTGATGATGTGTATCCCAGGAGATATGGTTATACTTCTGGGAATTCATTTCCATTTTGTGATCTGTCAGTTCTTACCTCTTCTTGACCTAGTTACAGAAGTTTAATATAAGTGCTATTTAAATCATTAAAAATAGAAATGTATGACAGTACTTGATGTTGAGTTATTGAATAAAGATAAGGAAAGTATGATCCTAGATCTGTAATCTGTTATTTTTAATTGGCACTAGCTAAGCAGAAATACTTTAAAGCATTTGTATTCTTATTAGATTAATTTTATGATTGGCTCCTGCATGATCTGGCATTCTGCAGTAGTAAGTTTAAGAAAGAACTTTTGATTTTATACACCTGTTACTAAATGGATAGCTGTTTCTTTAGGCCTGAATATTTCCTGGCTATTTTTTTTCCTCAAATATATGGAAAGTGTAAATTAAGTTCTGTAAGGCAGGAGGTATGTTTGCAATTTTTTGCTTGTGCTGGGTCCTCTCATGGCTCAAACTGTTGAATTTATTAGGGAAGTGGAAATGTTAAGGTCAAAAGGTATAAAACATCAACACAGACCAGTCTTTATTGTTGTTCATTGTCTACTTAGAAACAGACTATATATTAAGCTGTAGGTTCTCAATAACTTTATAGGCTTATGGTTTAATACAATGAAATAACTTAATCCTTCTTTGACTTTTTGTTGGAGTTTGACTTAATTTGAATTCAAAAGTGAACTCCAGGGCCTAAGACAGTAATAAGTTAAGTGAGAAAACACTTGTTAGAGTAGGAATAGAGTGTAAAGTACTGCTTCCTTTTTCCCCCTTGCATCTTTCCCTACCAAAAACTGATGTGAATACTTAGGAGCAGAGGTGATTCTCATTTTATTAACTTTATGAAGCTACCTCAGAGACCAGGAGTCATCATTCTGAGGAAGTATAGAAACGTAATGTGTCACTGAATTTAGAAGTTCTGGGAAGAGTAGTTTAATATGAGGAGCTCACGGGAATCAGTGGTTCAACCCGTGTTAGTTTTGTGTTCACTTTTGTTTGTCATCTAACCATTTTCTTCTTTAATTTCTTGCAAGTATGTATTTAAATTTGTCAGGAGTCTTTGTGGGAAACTGAAGAGCAGAGTGTTATTTGTATTAATGGGTATTACGATGAAAAGACATACAGATAATCAGGGATTGTAGACAGTCGTGAGGTTTTTCGCTTTTACCTGACATAGTTGTTTCCATGAATTGTGTGCATGTATATACCCATTGCATATGATATCCTAGTGACTGCTATTTTTTTTGCAGCAGCTTTACTGTGTTCCTTACAGTTTTTTTCTTTTTCAATTGGCAGGTATTTAATTAGTCAAGGAGCACATGTAGGAGCTGTAAATAGTGAAGGAGACACTCCATTAGATATTGCTGAAGAAGAGGCAATGGAAGAGCTGCTTCAAAATGAAGTAAATAGACAAGGTAATTTTGCATATGGAGGGGTAAATCTGTTTTTTGGACACTAAATATATTTTTGAAAACTTATGCTAAATCAGGAATTTTGAAGTCACTCAATTTATTTTCTAAAGAGAGAATACCATGTACAGTGCTCGAGCTGTTTCCTAGGCATTTTTACTCAGCTCAGCCTCTTGTGAAAAAAGGTCAGAAGTATTGAACCCAGGTGTTGATTGAATTCCTGAATTCACTTAATTCAATACAATTTAGGTGGTATTCAGATACTATGGATAGTATTCTGTGCCTCTGGGATATAGACTTCTGTATCCTTTAAACTATGTTTGAAGAGTTTCCTGCCTTGTAGAGGAGAGAAATGGGCGCTTTTGGGGTGACTCAGGGGTCAGTTTTAGGACAAGGTGAATCCAGCCCTAAAGTCACTGTTTCTTTCTGTTGACTACAAGAAAGCCTAGAATAACTAAAACAAGAGTAACAACTATACTGTATTTCATAAATCATGCTTTGTGTCTATTTCTGACCTTCTGAATGCCCTTTTGCAATGCCAGATGTCTGAAACGACTTCTTGGGATAAGGAGTCTTAGGTTGCGCTTGTTTTAGACTTGAGAACATACCGTGAACCTTTAAGTTCCTCCTGGTTTTGTGTACTCTTCTGAGAGCACTGTATAGGTGAGCATTCATGTAATAGTTAATGGATAGGTATCAAGTTTTGTCAGTATTGTTTAAAAATGTATATCTAAATATATGCACCTTGCCCCTAGAAAATTGCTAGGGCACTACTGGCAGTGGTGTCTTTACAAGATAAATTGACCTTTGAAAAAGCATATTGATGCATTTTTTCTCTGCTTTTTTCCCCCTCCATATACTCCTGTTCTCTATGTTCCAATCCTCAGGTGGGTTTTCCAGTGAAAGGTTTTTGAAAGTTTCTGGTTTTTCCATTCCACAGGGGGAAGAATATTCAGTTGTTATTGACTGACTGTCTTGAGTCCAATAGAAATGCAGTGCTGTCACAGAACTCCCAATACAAGAACTGGGGTGATGTGGTCTGAGTTATATTATATATTGAAGGAAAATGGCATTCAGAGTGAAGATGGAGTCTTTGTGGGGGCTGTGCAAGGGGTCTGCGTCTACATTACTTTTAGACTCCTGTCTGGCTCTTGAAAGGCTTCTTCCTCCTTGAAAAGGTTAATTTTTTTTGTAGTGTTGAATTTATATCTCTAAGACAGATTTACATAATTTAACAGTAAACTATTAATTGCTTCAGACTTTGCCCTGATTTCATTTGGTGGTGGTTAAAACCCTCTAATGCCCAAAGCAAATGGTAGAAACACAGTGGATGACATGATATTCAGGGAAATAAGAGATACTGATTTACAGAAGTAGACTGTAGATTGGACAAAGGCTTTGATTCAATTATTTGGTAGTGTTAGCTGAATTTTGATTAACAGTTCTTACAATTAACACACAAAGAACAGGAGATTAGATAGTTGTGAATTTTTTTTTTTATCTGTACTACCATTTGTCTATTCTAATTAGTTTGGAAAAAATACAGTTGTCATCTTTTCTAACAGTACTGTCAATCTCTGCTGGAAAGTTGTGTCTGGGATGTGCCTCAACCTAAATTCTTTAAGGTTGTTTTTAAAACATTTGACTCTACTGATGTGCTATACTAATTGACTGTAGCAGTTCTTTGTAAAAATTGACATTATTTGGGAAAATAACTCTTTTTCAAAATCTCTTATTTGTATGTTACTGTTTTTTTTAAATAAAAATTATTTGTTACATTTTTTACAATGCAGATATTCAACAATACATGCTAATTTCTATTGTTTTGCAAGTTTAATTATTTTGAACAGCCCAATTGTGAAAGTAGCATTGGCAACCTAAGGTGAATGCCTCAATTCACTGAAAATTTCAGTGTGGTTTG